>JAPYYD010003131.1:0-14508 GCA_028551405.1 Uromys caudimaculatus
GAGGAGGAATTCCCTCACAGAGGCGGGGAGGGGGAGGGGACACGGGGTTTCTAAAGAAAAGGGGAATCATCGGAAATGTAAATAAAATATCAAAAAATAAATAAATAAAAAAATAAAATAGAAAAAAAAAAAAAAAAGAATACATTTAGTACAAAGTATGGGACAGAAACTGAATGAAAGGCCATCCAGAGACTGTCCCACCTGGGGATACATCCCATATATAGCTACCAAACCCGGATGTTATTGTGGATGCTGGGAAGTGCTTGCTGATGGAAGCATGATAAGCTGTCTCCTGAGAGGCTCAGGCAGAGCCTGACAAATACAGAGGCAGATACTTGAAGCCAACCTTTGGACTGAGTGTGGGGTCCTGGATGGAGGAATTGGAGAAGAGACTGAAGGAACTGAGGGGGTTTGCAGCCTCATGGAGGGAGCAACACTGTCAACTGTCCAGACCCCCAGTGCTCCTGGAGACTGGACCACCAACTAAAGAATACACATGGAGGGACCCATGGTGCTGGCCACATATGTGGCAGAGGAGGACCTTGTTGGCCATCAGTGGGCGGAGAGGACTTTGGTCCTGAAGGTGTTAGATGCCCCAGTGTAGGGGAATGCTAGGGAGGGAAGATGGGAGTGGGTGTGTGGGAGAGCACCCTCATAGAGGCAGGGGGGAATGGGATAGGGGGTTTCCGAAGGGGATATCTGGAAAGGGGAAACATTTGAAATGTAAATAAAGTAAATATCCAATAAAGAAAAAAAGGAAAAAAGAATACATTTAGAAATCTAGTTTTATATATCTAATTTTTATAATATTATTTTACCCCCTTTTTTTCTTTTAACTCCCTTCCTTTTACCTAAGAAAGGATAGAGAAGAAGAAAGGAAAGACAGAAATCCCCAAGTCTAAGCTCTCTATTTAGTTTCCTCCCTGTTTAAAATTATGACCATTTTTAAGTTATCTTTTAAAATGACAATCTATCTATAATTTATAAAATAATTATAACCAGACATCCAAAACCAAGGAATAGGGTTGACGACTCTCCATGGCTTCTTCCTGCTGAATATGAGCAATGAATATTTTTTAAGGGTGGGGAGAGGTAGGAAAACTGAAAAAAAAATGGTTAGACTTAAGAAAGCTAGCTTTAGCGTTTGTTAACTAGTCTCTCTGCATGTTTAGAAAGTTTAGGGCTTGACTGAACTTCTGACTGAATCTGTCTGAAAGGCTGGATGAACCAAGTTCACTGGGAATCAGCAGCTATTTCTGAAGCTGTTCTGGACTCAAGTCTCTGGAAATAGCATCAGGTGAGGCAGAATCAGGCAGGGAGCTGTAAGAGCAGGTCATTTCAGCATCTCTGAGGATAATTCTTGTCCAAGTTGTATCTTGGTGTTTTATTTTGTAATACAAGAATCTTACAGCCAAATTTTAGTTCTATAAAGATATTTATATGGATTGTGTACATTGTACACATCATCTGAGGATAAATTTTTGCTCCTTGTTTGAGCAGTTGAGAGACAATTGTCTTTTTTTAGTTAATTTGATCAATAACTAATTGTAATAAATCTTCATTCATGTAAAGGATGGCATGATGAATCTTAGGGGTTTTGTAATGAACAAGATTTATTGGTTAATTTTAGTTGAAATTTTGGCTAGAGACATTCTTATGTCTAAGTCAGTTTCAGGGCGGGTCCCAGGTGGAGGGATTAGTATATCATGTTACCTGTCCTATTTGGTGTTCTTGAAGTTTTCTTTCCTGTCTGTAGCCAAGATCTTCAGGGGGTCTTCCCTATCATATCTGATTCATATCACTTTGGAAGGGGTCCAAAGCCTTTTTCTTCTTTCCTGTTAACACAAATATAGAGCCTTTCTCCCAAAATACTATGTCCTTCGTCCAGCTACCTGAAATCATCAAGAGTATAGACTGATTCAATTTAGCAGCCTCCTTTTTCTTCAGGCCTGCTCTATTTTGACCTCTCACAGAGGATTATTAATACCATAACCACCAGACTTATAACCACCAGAATTTTGATAATTAAAACAATCTAAAACAATTAAAGTAATCTTAAACAATTATTACTATCCATTGAGAAAGGGCTCTTTCCCGATCTCCTGCTTTGTTCCTTTTTTTTTTCTTTTTTTTAAGATCAAAGGCCTAAATTTATCTCATCTGTTTGAGACAAAGTTCTTTTTCCATCTCCTGCCTTTGTTCTTAATGAGATCAAAGGCCTAAGTTTCTACTATCTGTTGAGATAAGGTTTTTCTCCCTATCCCCTGCCCTTTTTCCTACATTAGAGACCAAAGGCCTAGGGTTATTTATTTATCTTTGTATATTTAAAAACAATTAAGCAATTTTTATTCATTCTGTGAATTAATATCTCTGTGGATATACATACATACATATATATAATCTTTCTTTTTATATAAGTCAAATTAATATCTTTTTATTTCATTTTAATTATTCTTTTATTTATTATGTAAGTCTATTTTTAGACTATCAACATGTCATGTGTCAGGCTAAGTAATCTTAGAATTCCTGTAGAGCTCATGTTCAATGAACCCAGTTGCTTACGATAGAATTAATTTTTTAAATTTTATTGTTTTTAACTTTTTATTTGACTGTAGGAGGCTGCTTTCTGAGTAGCTTGCCTTCTTGTATAGTAGGAGCACCTCTGAGCTCAAATTTAGAAGCCTTTGAGAAGGGCACAGGCTAAATCTTTAGCCTGCTACCCAGTGTTGTCCAGGTCAGCTTGGGGAACATAGCTGTGTCCCAACTCGTGCCATGAACCCCAGAATTAGGTACACCAAGTTATCACGTATGTGTCCTAGTCTCAAGCCCATGTGGCTTGGGCAAAAACCGTGCAACTCTGCTAAGAAGCCAGTTCTCCCCACCTCCTAATCTTAAGGCATGGTGTGTGTTTTCCATTCTGGAATTTCCAATTAATATTTAAGACTGAGTTCTCGCCTACACGTTGGATGCCATCTGTAGCTGTATCTAATTAATGTTACTCAAATGATCCCAGTGGCAGCAGCATGTTCCGGATACAAATCCCAATGTTTTATATTTTCAAATTATATGTATGAATGAAACCTTTTTATTTTGATAAGTCTAAAACAGCTCAATGATCGGTCCACTTCTTAATCTCCACATAGCTAATCTACTCCCCTCCAATATTCCCAAGTTATTATATACTACAATCCACATTTTATCTTTGCTGCCTTAGACCCAGAGGTTAGCCCTCTTGAACCAGGATCCCCAGCTCCTACAATGACTATGTTTTCTGTCCCATACCTCTCAGGCAGGATGTCTCCTCTACTTCCCCAACATGGCATCTCTCTTTCTTCCTTCTTCCTCCTTCCTCTTTCCTCCTTCCTCAGTTTCTTGCCCAGGAATCTTAAAGTCCCTCTTCTGTTCCCCTGCCCAGACATTAGCTACTGACAACTTTATTTACCAATCAAAACCAACTGGGGACAGAGTTCCCTCATTGTCTTACATGCAAACATACAATTTTGGAGATTCAGATTAATATAATACAAACAACATTAGACCAAACCTACGACACTTCATGGTTTTGCTACCTGGCCTCAGACTCAAAGCAATGGACCATGAACTAAAGTCTCCTAAACTAGGAATCAAAATAGACCTTCCCTTTTTATACGTAGTTTGTTTCTGGGACTTTAGTGGAAAGCTAATTAATAATCATTTAGCCAGACTTTCAACATTGAAGCTCCTGGGCATGATTTTTGTCCTGTCGTTCCTTTTCCTTTGAAGCACATACTATCCTTTGAATAGTTTGTCATCCAAAATGTGTTATCCTTAAGCACTACAACAGAAAGAAGAGCCCTTGAGTCACTCATTCATGGATCACATGCGTGTTAAGCACTGTGGGTCCATGTCTAGAGTGTTGTCAGTTACGATTTTTCTCTGACTCTGCAACAAGAGTCATCCTCATGTGTGCCTGCCATTCCTGTGAAGGAACTAAACCTTCCCTTCATAGAGAAAAACATGGTATGATGACTATTCTCAGTTGTTCACTTGACTATAACTGGAATAAACTACATTCAAGAAATGAAGGGCACACCTGTGACCTGGATCTTGAAGTTGGAAGATACAGTCTTTTGATCCAGATCTTCAGGTGAGCACGAGTGAGCATGGCACAGTCTTAATCCTGATCAGCACACACCTTTAATCAGATCTTGAGGTACACCTTTAATCTGGACCATATCTTTTGCTGGAGGCCTACATAAGGACAACGAAAGAAGGAAGGCTTACTCTCCTTTGCCTGCTTGCAGTTACTTGCCAGCACACCTAATAGAGCCTATTCCCTCAGGATTCCAGCTTATAAAGACCAGCTGCATCCTGCAAGTCATCCCAATAAATTCCCCTTATGTATATAGTTTCATTCTATAAGTTCTGTGACTTTAGAGAACCCTGGATAATACATGTGGCACAATATGGGGAGTGAGCCCTTTCCACAGGACCTCAGAGCAGTGACTAATGAACATCTTACTTTTGAAGTATGATGGGAAAATGGATCTGGTCTATGCATAAAGTCAGATCTTTGTCTTCTGAGCCATTAAGTACATTCTAGTTAGACCGAAGGTTCATTTCAATCAAAATATTTGATTAACATAGGAAATATGATAAAACTTGGTCTTATTGAGTGGTTTTGCATTGCAGGTCCAGTCCATGCCAACGACACCCCAGGTTTGAAGTACAGAGAGCATTCATTTACTAGGGAAGGCTCTATTTGTTCAGACAAGAAAATAAAGAGCTGTGAATGGAGCAGAATACAGTGAGACAAACAAACAGTACTATGAAGATTCTAGGCACTGGACAAGGCGGGAGGCTGTGGCTATGGACTGAAAGGCAGAACACTGGCCTCTATACATAGCATCAGTGAAACTCCCCATGACCTTGGAGAAGTGGAAATGTTTTAAACAGGGCACAAAGAGCAGAGCATGGAAGAAAAGCAATACATTTGACCACATTAAATTAAGAACTTCTGCTCATTTAGACAAAGGAAGGGAAATGAAAAAGCAAGCCAGAGTGGGAGGATATCCCTTTGTCATAAAAGCAGCAAAGACAATGTATTTAGAATGCAAAACAAACTTATGCATCCATAGTAAAGTATACACAAGAAAAATACACATGAGGCCAGAACATGTCAAGTGAATAAAATACAAAAAAAATGAATTCAACATGTTTCCAAACTTACTAGATATTAGCAAATGCAAATTCAAATATTCTTTAGTTAAGCTTCAGTCTCAAGAATGACTAATTAAAGACTGATAAATCCAAATGTTGACAAGGGATCAGCACAATAGAAACTTTTGTATGATGTTTAAGAGAATGTACTGTGGTACACCTAACTTGACAAGTCACTGATATCTGGTTTCATGAAAGACATGCTTTGCTGTCTTATTAGACTTCCAACTCCATGCTGGATAATAAAATTTTATGAGTCGTTTTTGCTTCCTTATCCTGAGCATAAATATTATAAGTTTCAGTACAATGTTTACTATAGATTTTTTTGTGAACCGTATTTTTAAAATATTGTGCCTTGTATTTTATTTTAAAGTCTTAGTTACACTTTGAAAAACATGCAATAGATGTTTATTTCTATTAGATGTGCTTCTCTTTGGCTGAGAACTTACTATATAGATCATACTGCCCTCTAAATCACAAAGATCCACCTGCTTCTGCCTCTGCCTCTGCCTCTGCCCTCTGCCCTCTGCCCTCTGCCCTCTGCCCTCTGCCCTCTGCTCTCTGCCCTCTGCCCTCCATAACACTTGACTCTGTCTTCTTAATGTTGTGTACATTGTGTTGTTATTAGTTTCTAAATGTCAACCTTCATTCTTAGAATGGTTTCACTATGACTACAACATTTCAGTGGGGTTTTTATTCTATGTTTTATTAATAATTTCATCCCTATCTATGATATTTGCCTTGAATTGTCTGTGATTGTTTTAGCAATATTGTATGGTTTTCAAACTATAAGCTGAACAAGTTTGAAATAGTATGAAAATTTGTACTTTTATAGAGAAGCTCAAATGACTGTTATTCAATGCCCTACCTCTTAGAATGGCTTTTCATTTCTTTTTAGAAGTGAAAGGCACTAAAGATTGATGCTACCGGAACAGAAATGAGAGCTGGACCATGAGTGCACATGGGCAAAAGTGGTGGGACTGTGAGCTGTGCTGAGCACATGGGTGAGCTAGTGATGTTTGCAGAGCAATAGAATTAACTTAGATACATCAGCATCAACTCAGAATGTTTGAAAATTATGCATTTGCCTCATACTCTCCTAGTATCTGGGAGGGGTTTCCTCATGGCTTCCAGTTACAGGTCTACTAATCAGGATTTTGTGGGAAAGAAGCTACTGTGAATCCTCGTCACTCAGTGTTGATGCTTCAATCCTGTTCTCTGTTGCACAAGATGAGTGCATTGGGACATTACTGCTTCACATATTGGAGCCAGAACAAGCCCAACTCATAAAGTCTAGTAGTCTCCTGTCTTAGTCAGTGTTCTATTGCTGTGAAGAGACACTATGATCACAACAACTGTTACAAAATAAAGCAGTTAACTGGGACTGGCTTACAAGTTCATAAGTTACATTTATTATCATCATAGCAGAGAGTACAGCAGCAGGCAGAATGATGTGGTGTTGGAGAAGTAGCTGAGAGTTCTACATTCAGATCCACAACAGCAAGAAGAGTGGGGCACTAAGTTTGGCTTGGACTTTTGAAACCACAAAGCCCATCCCCAATTACACACTTCCTCTAATAAGGCCACACCTCCTAATCCTTCTCAAGTAGTGCCACTCCCTGATGACTAAGCATCCAAATATATGAGCCTATATGGGTCATTCTCAATCAAACCACCAGATCTCCCCATGGCAAAAATATTATAAAATAGTTCTGAAATAATGGAAGAACTGTTGTTTCATGTTTGATGATTTCACATCCAAGGAACAAGTTCAACTCTAGCCATACTGGGGAGAACTTTGTTACCTGAGGGGTCACAACTGTGTCAGGAAGAAAGAAGAACTAGTACAGACACGGGTGCCAGTATAAAATAAGCACTGCTGTGTTTCCTCTGATGTGAACTACCCTCTGTGTATGCTTTCTTTGTATTTGAAAGTGAGGCAAATGTTCACAGCATCTTACTGCAGTAACAATCCCCACTCAGCTGTGTGAACTTGAACAGTGACTGGCACCCATCAGCCTTCCCTTCTTTCCATGAGGGAAGCTGGGCTAGGTGAGGAGACAGCCCAGTCAGTATCTCTTTTCCACATCAGCAAGAAGTAAAGACCAGGTGAGTCTCTGTCTGCTTGTGAAAATCCTCACTAGAACCCCACTCCCAATCACAATGAAGCCCAGAACAGTCCCCCGTCTTAGCTTTCTGGTTTTTTGGGTTTTTTTGTTTTGTTTTTTTTTTTGGTTTTTCAAGGCAGGGTTTCTCTGTGTAGCCCTGGCTGTCCTGGAACTCGCTCTGTAGACCACGCTGGCCTCAAACTCAGAAATTCACCTGCCTCTGCCTCCCAAGTGCTGGGATAAAAGGCATGCGCCACCACTGCCCAGCTCCTCCTTAGCTTTCTGGATCTAGGTGACTCCAGGAGGCACTGTTCTCCCCAGGGTTCTCAATTATGCTAGTAATGGAACTTTTCATACCCTTAGTAGAACATCTGTGGAGTCAAACAGGCCCCAGATGAATTTTGGGTAGAGTCTACCTGCCTTTGAAGGTAAACTAAGCCATGTAAATTCATAGTTGTAATTAGAAATGTTTCAGAAGCTGACTTCAAAGAAGTGTAGTAGAACTCGGAAGTGTGACTGCACATTTCCACGCATGTTTAAACTCAGCCCAATATGCCTGTCACGATCACATGCTCCAGGATGCTGGGCTAGTAGCAGCATCACCAGCAAGAGCATCTGTGAGTCAGGCTGGTAAGGCTTCCACAATCAGACCATTGACTGAGATGTTCAGAAATACAATTCAGTTGGAACAAGTTCAAGAAGCAAATGTGTTTATAAGTGGAGTTAAACTTTCAGATGAATCCAGAACAATTAATTAAATATTAACTCTCAGAGATGAAAAGTTTAAGGGCAACCCAAAATTTACACCATTTAGATGCAAAATAAGATTTATTCTAAAAGATTTTTTTAAGGAATTGCATTTTTAAATGTTTGAACTAAGATATAAATAGAATCTATTTTAAATTAAATACACACCTCCCCACCCCCAAGAAAAACCCAACTCACATGGAAAGAGAGTCTTAACGAGGGGAATAGAGAGAGGCTAAAGAGAGGAGAAGCTGGGAGATGGGAAGGGAGCTACTTGGACAGTGGGAAGCAATACGTGTGTGTTGATAGAGGATGGGGGTGTAGCAAGGCACTCTTAGGAGTGGAAGAGGCTGCATATATGAGGGAGCAGCCCCTCAGCTTCATGCCCAGCAATGGGATACAAGCAGTGTTGGTGATGAGTCCCTGGGGAGAGAGGACATTGGATTATCATTAGGATTTCTAGAAACCTTGGGGGCAGGCTACATAAACACCTGGGAAATGTTCATGTCCTGGGCATAGAGGCAGGAGTTGCTGATAAAAGACTCCAGAAGTGAGGTCCACAGAAACTGGGAGTCACATCAAAGTTCCTATGGATCCCTGATGGCAGAATGTGCACAAGGAAGTCAGCAAAGCAGACGGCCAACTTACACCAGAAAGATAGTACTGTGAACACATGGCAAGAAGAAGCATAGTCAGCTCACACAGATGTGCCCCATGCCCAGCACCCCATCAATACCCTGCTAACGTCCTTCAGAGAGAGAAGCAGCAATGCAATGTCACTGGTGTGTCTAAGATTAGACTGAATTGGTAAAATTATCTTTGGGACTCTAGACACAAACTCAGGTTAGCCATGTGTCTTCTCTTCTCAACTGTCTATCTATCTATCTTTCTATCTATCTATCTATCTATCTATCTATCTATCTATCTATCTATCTATCTATCTTTTGTGTGTGTTTGTGTCATAGTCAGCTTCAGTTATCTACTTGACTAAGAACACAGTGTGCATCCATACATGCAGGCAAAACACTCATACATATAAAATAAAATTAATTGTTTTTTAAAACTACAACTAATAATCATTATAAAATATGATCTCATGCCATTAAACTTGAAGACACTCATCATACAACAGTATAACACCTTTTAATTTATAGTCAATGAAATTAAGTGGTATTCTTCATACCTCAGAGAAATCATAGTCACTGAATAAAAGTATCTCATAGGCACCCCACTGCTGAGAATAAAACATAAAATACAAATAATCTGGCAGAGCTTTTGAGCTGAAACAATATACCAGCAAAATGAGGGACAGTGGTGGTTTTATTAAAAATAGAAAATGTATAATAAATTAGTCCAGTTGGAAGCATGGAAAGAAAAAAGAAGATATTTGTGTTGCCTTGTGTCTCTCCTTGGAGAACTAGTCCTGAGAAAAAATGAAAACTGCCTGACAGGAGAAGCAGTCCAGAAGTCTCCTCTCCTAAGCCCCAGACACTCCTGCCCAGGGTGTCTCCACACAGGGAGGAGTAACACTCAGATGGCATCCGCAGGCCCTTGATGCAGGAGCTCACACCCACAGAGACCCACACAGACTGTGAAGAAATCATTGAAATCATCTTCACAGTTGGGAACTTTCTCCAAAACTTTTGCCGAAAGCCCCTCTAACCCTAAGAGGTTAGGCCCTCCCTCCATTTTGCTCTTTGCTGATGCTCTATCCAGCAGTGTGTGGCCCGTGGATGATTCCCTCATCATATCTAGCACTTCTGCACCGTAAACACTGGTCACAATGTACATATTTGTTCTGATTATGTGCTCTTTCTTGACCTGGAACAGGAGACCAAGCCCCATCTTCTCTACATACTACACTGTAGATTAGTGTATTAAGATTTAATTATTCACCGAAAGATAAGGAAGAATTTCAGCTAGAGAAAGGACTCAGCTGTTAAGAGCACTTACAGAACGTCTGGGTTTAATTCCCAACACCACATAATGGCTCACAACCATCTATAGATTTAGTTCCAGGGACTCTGATACCTTCTTTTTATTTCTGCAAACATGAGGTATGTATGTGATTCACAAATATACATGCAAGCAAAACACTCAGACACATAAATAATGGAAGACTACAGAAAAGTCCCAAAGGAAGCACTTGCAAGTGCTGGTGAAGAGGTGGTTGAACAGCCTTCCTTTTTAACTATGTTAACGTGTGTCTATATACTGGTTCCACTTACAATTTTAGTCTGCTTCTGTGAAGGAAGAATATTTATGCTCTATTTATGGAGGGAGAAGATCTGATTCAGCTGACCAGCAATCTCCAGGGTTTGCCCATAACATCTCCTGTGAAGAGAGTCACGAATTGTCTCCTCTGTTTAGAAACAGCTCAGATCTAGTTGGTCTTTGATGCCCAGTGGCCTCCAGGATAAATAAAAACCTGTGATTACCCTAGGGAGTGCTCATTTCCAATTTTATCCCTTAGAGCTTGACTAAATAGCGAATGCAAATGAGGAACCTGGACCAGCAGCTTTCCCAGTCAAGGCTGTATCTCATTACGAAGCACTTGAAACACAGAAATGGATTGCACATGGTGTTCTCTTGACACAGAATTCAGGCAATACTTCTGGGTGTCAGTCCCTCATAGAGTAGAACCCTTCCAAGGTTGGGGTGAAGGACAACCAAGTCCAGAAGTAAAAGAGGATTCACTTTCCAAGGAGAGCACCTCACCACATGGGAGTTTCCAAGTAACAATGACAGGAAGTCTGACAGCAAATCAAAGAACCAGAGCAGCACACAGAGCCTGTGCAGAAGACAGGGCGTGGCCTCTCGGACTCACTTCTTTCCTTTTTGCTTTATTAAAACAGAGGAAAACTGTCTCCAGCCTGAAACTTTATTAATAGTTACAGCTACATGAGGAATCATGTCCCAGTTCTGAGGACAGAAACAAATTCTGAGGAAATAGGAATGACAGAGTTGGGGTCAACCCTCAAGGCATCATCACAGAAGGGGAGAGGAGCTCCCTGGGGAGTCAGAGTATTAGGGAAGTAACTGCATGGTTTGCTGCTGACAAAGCTAAAGAAGATAACTGGGAGATGGCAACTTCAGATCTCACATGGACTGGATCATTTTACCTTTAGGGGTAACTTAAGAGGAAAGCAAAATTATTTCAACTATAGCAGGAATCAATGGACCCTTCCTTGCTCTCCTCACTGGTCCAGCCTGGACTAATCCTGTGCAGCTTTCTCAGTGCCATGAGAACACTACATCCATATCAAGTTTGTGTGGTCAAAGCCAGACCAGCCTCCATGGGTTCTCAGCCAGTGATGAGCAGAGGCAAGACCTGGGCTGCACAGTGAGGAGCACATACTCCCGAGCATCACAATGATGGGTTTCAAGGCAACCAGGATGTTACATCTTTCATAAGACGTGAAAAAAGCAATTATTTTACTCTGTAACGTGTTTGTAAACAAAGACAAAAGAGACACATGTTATTCTTTCTCCTCGATGTCCAAGAGCCTCCGTTTCTCTGGCTACAGAGGATTCAGTTTCTTGCTTCACCCCTGAAGATGGAGACTGTGAAGAGACACTGTGCTTGGCAGCTTCGAACACTTTGCCCAGCTGCTGTGGTGGCCATTGCAACTGCGGTTCAGGCTTCTCTTTCCATCTGGTTTCTAGAGCCTAGTCACAAGCTTCTTCATTACAGTGTGTAGTGTTAGTACCCAGGTGTCCTGTCACCCAATATCAAAGCAGGCTTTATTTTGTCACCTAGAAGAGAAGGGTGAATAGATTTATAATAAACACAATATAAATTTCCATTATAATCTATCCATTATTTTTTGATTGACACTTTCCTTCACCCATACAGTAATCTCTTCAGCTTGAAAATAAATAGTAGTCTATTCAAAGTAGTCTATATTTTCTCACCCATTTGACCACTGCCATTGTTGTGGTGTGTACCGGATGCTTACGAGGACTATGAAAGTGATGTTTTAAATAGAAATGGCTTCTTAAAATCTGTTTCTAGAGATTTTGACTTTGGGATGCTATACCATGCACCGTGGAACCCCCATGCATAAAAACAGACAAAAGTATCTATTGTTGAAATTTTTGTATTGCAAAAAGGCTGTATAAAAGTAGGTAGTGCCTTAAAAAGAGAGCCAAATGAAACCCACAGCCTTGGTCCTTCCATCCTGTAGTTATAGCCATCAATAAATTCAAACAAACAGAATACTCCTATCCCTAATCAAGAAGCTATCTGAAGTTGGTACCTGCTTGCAGAGAAAGAATTAGTTTTCTCCAACGGAATCTCTCTGAACACATTAACCACACCTTGAGGTAGGCTTCATACCCTGCAGTAGTCGGCCAACACAAAATGAACTCTAAGGTAATTTTTTAACATTTTTGTCTATTGCTTTGTTTGGACTTTTTTTTTGTCTTATTGGTCTTTTGCTGGTATGTTTTGGCTTCCATTGTGTGTGTGTGTGTGTGTGTGTGTGTGTGTGTGTGTGTGTGTGTGTGTGTGGTTTTTTAGCTCTAATTCCCAAGGTGGGGACCACAATGCCACCACCAGCTCCATGAGAATCTGATGGCCCATCTAGTTTCTCTTGGCTGGGCCAATGGAAAATACATTTATATTTGGCAAATGCCAATATAATTGGGCTTTTTAAAATTCCAGAAGACTTTAATTGCAGAAAATCACTTAAATTTGAATCCTTTATTGTCTTTTTCCCCTGCGTCTTAAGGCTGAGCAATGAAATGAGACCAATCTAGAGTTTAATGAAAACTAATTCCCACCAGAATTCAGAGCGCATCTTTAAAGTGCTTTAAATCTTCTCTTCATGAAACTGCCCAGCTGACTGCAGGGGCCACAGCCTGTTTCTAATTTACACGTCTTACTCTATTCAGGAGACACAAGGAAAAAGAACCAAAAAATAATGCCTCTAGAATGGTCACAGTTCCTCATTTGTCCTGTACAATGGTCGGTCATTCTCTGTCATTCCTGGGAGAAAGAGCAATTTCCCTCCTACAGAGGAGCTTTAGCATCCCCAAGGACCTCTGTGAGGATGCTCTGTCTTAGACCCTAGGACAGCACTGATATGTGCAAGCCAGCACCTCCTGCCACCAGGAAGCTGCTCATCAGCCAAGGACGCAAATTCAGTGCAATATACAGGGCAAGTCAGGGGTCCCTATTCTCAAGGAAATCCCATTGCCTTGAGGGTTACAAATAAAGAATATGTAAAAAAGAATGTAATGGGCTGGTGTAAGCATGTCCCCAATACTGCATGGCACTTCAAGATCTCAAACACTGTCAGTTAATTACCCTGCCACGCTCACTGATAATGGCCACCCTACACTTTCACATGTGTAATTTGTCTACTCTAACGCTGGACAGTTCTCTTAAAGAGACCCACATGTTGGCTTTCTTGCTCTGTTTCTCGCATTGTTCCCAATTAGTGTCTTAATTAGGTTATATTTGTCACATGTATGGGAAATTGTGTTTCTGTTTAATTGGAAGGAGGTAGAAGAGTGGCTGGTAAGGAAGAAAAAAAGAAATCAAGACCCTGCAGATATTTTCTGTTTTCAACTTGGAGTCTCCTACTGTGTCGGTTTCATAAGATTGCAAAGGCATTTGTCTGAGAACTGAAATGATGAAGGATTTCTAGGAAAGACATCTAATGGAATAACAAGGAATGCTTCATCGTGACATTTCATTTTCAATATGCATACATTTTATCAACCACATTAGAACAGCTGATGCCACGTTTCTTCACTATCACCAGCACCAAGGAGACCTACAATAATTAAGTTCTGGATATTTAGCTAAATGATAAGCTGGTATATCTTCCTCCCCTAAAATCTCATCTTGCAGCTCTCATGCCATCCGGACATCTGCAAGCAACCAAAATTCAGGCACTTTTATGTGCAAAAATAATTCACCGATTCCATTTATTAAAATACTTACTCAAAAGTTTATTTCTATATACATGGAATTAATTTCCTCATAAACCTAAAAGTCGCATAATGATAGGCCTTCTTCCTGGAAGGATTAATGATTCTCAGAGCCAGGCTCAACATGGGCAACGACAACACTGGGAGATTTAAACTGCTTTTTGGTTGGAAGGTGGTTAGAGACGAAAACACACACTTGCTTTTATCCTTGAAGCTTCCAGGAACATGAGATATGGTATTATTCCATAGCATGCTTGCAAGATTACTTCCCCTGAGTGAACATAGGTGAGAGAGCCCATCTGACATAGGGGTGGGGCACACTACAATTACACTGTAATATTTACTACTTACTTCAGGCTTGTGTCATTTATTTGTTTGTTTGTTTGTTTGTTTGTTTGATACTTTATTTACATTTCCAATGTTTCCCCTTTTCTGGGTCTCCTCAATGTAATTCACTACATAAACAAACTCAAAGAAAAAAACCACATGGTCATTTCCTTAGATGCTGAAAAAG
>JAPYYD010003132.1:0-14506 GCA_028551405.1 Uromys caudimaculatus
GGTGGGTGGGTGGGTGGGTGGGTGGGAGGTGGAATACCCTCATAGAGGTGGGGGAGGGGGAGGGGGTTTCCAAAGAGGAGACCTGGAAAGGGGGAAACATTGGAAATGTAAATAAAGTATCAAAAAATGAATAAATAATAAAAAGAAAAGAACCTTATTTCTGAGATGTCTAAGTACCTGGTATGTTCCCACTGCTGTTTAGCACACATTGGTGAAGCAGATCTCTCTCTCTCTCTCTCTCTCTCTCTCCTCCTCTTCATCCTGTTTTCTCCCTCCCCTTCCCTCTTTCTCCTTCTTTTCTTTCTTTTTTACATACTGTGCTCCATTCCCACTCTGTCTCTCACTATTTTTCTGTGTTTCTTTCTGTCTTTACCTTTCTGTCTCTCTCTGTCTCTCTTTCTCTCTCCCTCTCTCTCTCTCTCTCTCTTTCTCTCTCTCTCTCTCTCTCCTTATCCCTGTCCCTAAGCAGCACCTAAGCATCTTCTCAGAAGAGCCAAGTCTTCCAGAGGGCCACACGCTGAGTCAGTAAATTCCAATGGGAATCAATAGGATGCTTACCAGGCCCCAGGATAATATCCTCTTTTGCCCACTAGAATGTAAATTGCATGAGAGTAGAGCTTAGTAACAGTTTTTCCAGAACACAGTTCTCCAGACACAGTGGTAATTGCAAAGTATCTATTAAATGAATGAAGGAATTGTCTCAACACTCTGATATCATTAATCATCATTATGTTCGTTATAAGGAGAAGCCAGATGCACTTTAGAAAGATTAATTAATATCTTCAGTCTTCCAGTGAAACTGTTGCAAAATCTGAATTCCAATTCAGATCTGTATGAGCCCACAGTCATGACCACACAGGAGAGAGTTCACAGCGAACCTCAGAGATGCCATGAGGCCCCACTGTTCCTAGTATTTTCCATCTGCCCAAGGTTACACCAAAGTATTAGAACATGTGGTTTGTGTCATTTCTCTTTCACTTGCACCAAGCTCACTTGCTGACCAGGCATATATTTAACTTTATGATAGGATCACAGATGACCTTCACAGTAATTAACATATTAGTTCATTTTGATGGTGAAAATGCCTTGGTAACCAGAGAAAACATCCTCAAAACAAGTGCCATGTTGTTACCTTGGCGCTCTCTCACCCTTCCCCAGGAGAACTCTGTATGTCCCTGGTGTGAAAACAAGACTCCATACATTTTTTTATAAGTGATATTTTCATGGAGAACCCTGGAAGTGTTTTAGAAGAGCTGGTCTGCCTTGAACTCTGTGTGTGCTGCATGGAGCTTCCTGTCTGCCAAGGCCAGTAGCCAAAGGAATTGAAGTTCAGGCATGTATTTATTTGTACTTTGTCTTAGTTAGTATTCCTCTTGCTGCAAAGAGATACCATGACCACAGCAACTCTTACAAAGGAAAGCATTTTACTTGGCACTGGCTTACAGGTTCAGAGGTAACAGAGTCCAACATCATCATAGAGGGAAGCATGGTGGTTTGCAGGCAGATGCTGGATAAGTAGCTGAGAGTTCTACATCAGGATCTGCAGGAAGAGACAGTAAGTCACTAGCCATGATATAGCTTCTGAAACTTCAAGCCCATCCCTAGTGACAGACTTCCTCCAACAAGGCCACACTGACTCAAACAAGGCTTCATGTCCTAATTGTTTTGAATAATGCCACTCCCTATAAGCTTATAGGGGCCATTTTCATTCAGACCACCACAGAGTCATAGATGAGTCCTAGGAGACTCTGTGATCTCCTTTTCTAGCTCCTTTTCTCATGTTTCTTTTTTTCCCTTTTGCCTTCTCCTCCTCTTTTCTTTTCTTTCTCTCTCCTTCCATTTCTTCTTCTTCTTTTTCAAACCAAGTTTTCCTTAAATGATCTATATTCTGAGCAGATGTCTATAGAGCAGTGGAGATGGTTGAGGGTGTAAGACTGTGGGAGAAGGTGTGAGAAGACTGCTTTTATTCTTTTCTAAGCTACAGCCTCTGATCGTTTGCTCTGTAGGAGGACCATGAAGAATCTGCTGGGCTAGAACAACAGGATCTTGAGTCAGTTTGTCACCTATAAGAAGGGTGTTGGATTATTCCTCACTCTGTTGGGCTGAAAATAACAAAGATGGACTCTGCTCATCCAAACCTTGATGTGGTTATGTAGACAGCAGGAGTAGAATCTAGACACAATGGCACAACTATAATCAAATGCTATGCAAGGTACAATGGGAGAACCCAAAATTAGCATGCCAGAGGGCACATGCTAAGTCTTTTGAAGATACCTAAATACAGAGTCTTCTCAGAAAGTCCCCTAGAAGAATTGTGCCTATGAGCCAGCAAGGCAGTCCTCTTTGGCTTTTTCAGGTATTTGTCATCATTGACTGGACCCTTCAGTCATTCTCTGGCCTTGAGGATCACGCTAGGCATGGAGATAGGACAATAAGATGCCCAGATCATGTCACTATAAAGTGACAAGAGTTTTTAAAGGCCCAGAGAATGAGAGGCCATCTTGACCTTTTTGTAGACCAACACAAACAGCTCCAAACATTCTAACCACTCGCATATTGGATCCACAGAAGTGGTCATCTCCCTTACATTCAAAAGCTTAATGGGGATAATGGAGTATGACTGGATACATGACAAAGAAATTGGCAAACTCTCAGAAGGCTTTGGGGACAGACAGCAGGAAGGCTATGTTAGAGATTCCAGAATGGGCTCGTGTCACTGATCTGGGAAATTTGGATTGGAAGTCCATGTCTCACTTCCTAGTTTGGATAGAAAATAAAATTCTCTACCAGAAAGTTAGAGGGAAGGAGGAGGTGATACCATCTTTTATATATATATATATATATATATATATATATATATATATTTTACTTTATTTACATTTCAAATGTTTTCCCCTTCGGAAACTCCCTATCCCATTCCCCTCCCCCTGCCTCTATGAGGGTGCTCCCCCACCCACCCACCCACTCCCGTCTTCCCTCCCTAGCATTCCCCTACTACACTGGGGCATCTAACAGGTGATATTATCTTTACCACCCCCTTCTCACATGGATCATCCTTTGTAACAGCCAAGTCTAACAAATGACACACCTTTATGGCACAGCCTCTCTGAGTTTTGACGCCTGCTGTCTCATCTATTAACACTTTCAGTCCTGAAGATGAATTCTCTTTCTGCTGCACTTAACACAGGATTATTTATCATTCCTTGATGGATTCTTTAATCTTGTTCATATTTGGTACGAGTGTCTTGTTCAGCTATCCTCTATATACCTGGATGGAGTGTGCCACTTGGACCCTGACCAGGCTGTTCCTGATATCACACCTCTACCCATCATGATGCTGAATGGATCAATAAAGTCTTATAGACGTGTGCAGAATGGATGTTTTAACATTACCATGTCTTATTTTATCCCCCTCCCAAACCCTATGGCATAAGCAGAAGGGCCCACAACAAACAGATCAAGCTCCAACATCTAGTTAGTGCAGGGTGGCATTTTTGGTCTTACTAATATCAGATCCTAATGAAAGAAGGGGCAACTCACCTCTGTCTTGGGGTTCTGAGGTAGGAATTTTTTTTTGGGGGGACAGGGTTTCTCTGTGTAGCCCTGGCTGTCCTGGAACTCACTCTGTAGACCAGGCTGGCCTCGAACTCAGAAATCCACCTGTCTCTGCCTCCCAAGTGCTGGGATTAAAGGCATGCGCCACTGCCCGGCCTGAGGTAGGAACTTTTAATACAGTCCCCAGAGCTTTCACCTTACCTGTTGCCATCCCTCTTCACTATGCTTCAGAATAGAAAATGTTGTGCCCAGCCAGCAACAGCCTTTGCTCCTCACTAACGAAGCATGGTCTATGGGGATCTGGGGGTTCCATTTTGATGTCCAGGATCTGTAAATATATAATGCACCACAGCACACTGTCTACTAGAAGTTACTGGAAGCTCAGTTCATCTAGGCTCATTCTGTCGTACAGAAAGAGGCTACAGCTGCCTCTTTCCATGGTCCCTGACAATCTCCCAGCTCTTATTTTACTGGTTTGATTTTGCTTATAGAGTCTCAGCTGTGATTATCAATATGTGCAGTGAAGCTATTTCTGGTTCTGACTGTAGCAATAATAACAAGATTGGCAGGTAGAGAGGGTAATCTGCCCATCTCCAGTAAGGCTATAATCTCTGGGTTAAAGGGGATAGATGCATGAGAGAGCTGAAAGGAGATAGAAAGGGAGAGAGATAGAGATAGAGAGGGGGGCCCACTCCAGGAGCAGGGGCTAAAGGAGAGAACATAGGAATGACAGCCATCTTGGTAGCCGTCAGCAGTGAAGCTCATCTTGCTGTACCAGCTAGGTTAGCACATCAATCCATGAAGTCAGACTCTGAGGCACAGACTGAACACATCATTCTAGCTGTTCCCTGTCACCCCTTAAATCCTTTAAATACAGTCAGATAAAACCAGCTAGTTGCAGGATAAATTAACATGTTCAGGCAATTATAGCGGCTTTTATGATAAAGTGCAAGAGGCTTAAACACTGGGTCTGGAGGAAGAAGGGGAATGGAGGATGAACTTCGGGATCTCTGATTTATTTAATTTAATTTTTGCCTTAAAGGAAGAAGGGAAATATTTTACAAGGGAAATTGGGATGAGGGTAAACATGATATCACCAACTCATTTGCAGTTCCTAAGTTGTTCTGAAATGTCACTTTAAAATCTATCAAAAACATTTCTCTACACATTTCAATTATGTATATCTTCTTGTCTGTTCCTCTTATAATGCTTCAAAGCATCTAGGTTTATAAGACTCTTAACTATATACACTGTTGGCCAGTAGATTGTTTTTGGATTTGCAAGACCGTCAAGGGTAGGGGAGTTACAAGCGAATGATTAGTCCCGGGAGAACTGATAAGTCAAATGGAATGAGGTAAAGGAGGCGTGCAGAATTCAATCAGTTATTTTATTAATATCAATATAAGTTGCACAGTCCTAACAGAGAGGAAAAGAAACAAATAAAACGAAGTGGAAATAGAGTAGCAACTGGATTGTTAAGCCCAATCAACTATGTCACTACTCAAGGAGAAGTTAAGAGTGTCTCTTAAACATGAGCTAAAAGTGTATGAACTTGCAAGCAGAGGTGAGCACAGAGTCATGTCACCATACCAGTCCTTGAGGGTTTTCTTTGGGAGGGGATAAAAGACACGGTTTATTCTGAAGCATATATAAGTAAACATAGATGTAGGTCTCCCCAAATACATTGTCTTAACATAGAAGCAGTTTTATGAAGTTTTATGGTTTTATAGAACATAGAAAGTCATAAATCAAGGCAAGTTTAAAATATGTTGGTGGGTACAAGAGAGAAATTGGTACAGTGAGACAGGAGGAGCTTTCTCAAAGGTTCAAGATGCTATCTGATGACATTCCTAGTTTGGGGATTATTGAAAGTTAGTGGTCTGCTAGGTTAGTAGATTCCAAAAGGTTTCTGTGTATTAGTCACAAGATGTTAATTCCAATACAAAGGTGGGAAAGGAATGGCTACCCAGAAAGCTAAAGCTAGCACAAGTAAGGCGAATAGCCTCTGGACTTACAACATTCAACCTCTCCTCTAGACCTGCAACATTCTCACCTCTCTACACTATTATGGTTTTAGTTAGTCTACCAGTCTCCATGGACACGACTACTTTCCACCAGTCCTTGAGTTTTAAAAACCATGATATTATAACTGTAAAGGTGACAGTCACATGTATGCAGGAGTTGCATCCAAGAATTTGGTTAAAAATGAAATTAAATTATCATTAATATGCCTGCTTATCTAAGGAACTTCAACTTTGAGAAGGAAGTAAACCTGGAAAAATAACCCTCAAATTCATTTAATATGCTAAAGAAGCAAGTAGAGCACTTTCTGCCTAGGAATGAGATTCTAAGGTCAGGATCCAAGCACTCACATAAGGTTCAGCCCAAGTGGAGACAGGCAGATTCTCAGGGGTGGGGGCTCACTGGTCAGCCAATCCAGCTGAGGTGAGCGCCAGACTGACTGGAAGACTCTGTATCAGAAAGTAAGACACAAAGTGACGCTAATGCTGTGTGTGTGCGCACAGCATTACTTTACTGTTTAATTTCTAAATGGTAGTGGAAGGTAATCCACTGAGCCAGCTGGGCCTCAGTCCCTTTGCCTACATCTCATCAAGGGAGTGTTGACCATGAAGACAACACAACAAAAGCAAGCAACCACTTAAAAAGAGTTCCTGACCCATCATAAGAAATCATTGAATGGGACCATGGTTTTAGTAACAAATTGAAAATCTCATTTCTGAAATAATCTTCCCTGCACTCAAAATCCTACTCGTGACAGCATCAAAGATCCCATGGGCAAGTATAGCAGAGGTACTTCTGAAAGCTGTGCCCTGAAAGGGTAAGGGTTCTGTCAGTCTAAATTCCTTTGCTCCTCCCTCTTCTGGGAACTTGGCATTAATTATCCTCATCTCTCTGGGTTGGTTGAATCACACTAGAGGAGGTACAGGTTGCTCTGTGCTCTGATGTGGCCCCAAACAGGCACTTCCTGTGAGAGAGGACATCTCTTACTTGAAAGCATGTTCCTTTTGCATTTAGTTTTTAAAACAGTTTGGTGACTAAGATAAAGAAATGATGCCAGGCTAGTGTGGGTGTTGGGAAAGGGGAAATTTGTTCACTTCTGCTAGGAGTGGTTGCTGCAACCACTACAGAAATTAGTGCCAAATATGAATCCAGGGGAGAAGGGAGAAGTGGAGGGAGGGGAAACTTGCCAGGATGTATTGAATGAGAGAAGAATCTATATTTAAAAAACTATAAATATATCTACCAAATAATCCAGCTATACCACTCTTGGCAATATACTCAGAGGACTCTGTATGATATTACAGAGATACTTGTACATCCTTGTCCATTGCTTCTCAATGCACAATAGTTACAAACTGGAATTAACTTAGTTGTCCATCAACTGATGAATGGCAACGAAAATGTGTGCATTTGCCAAATGAGAAATCATTGAACTGACCCCTGGTATGACATCCATGCTCCAGGGCATGGACACACAAATTGGACTCAATGGGTTTTTAATAAAATGAGGACACAAATTGGAGTAGGTAGGTAAAGGGAAATTGAAGAGAAGGAGTGGATCTGGAAGGAATTGGAGGGGGTGAATATAATCTGAATACATCACATGAAATTCTTAAAGAATTAATGAAAAACAAGAAGAAAAAGTTTATATTGAACATCTCCAAATATACTTAATCATTAAAGAAGACGTAAAAAAATGTGCCTTCAGTAATAGAAAACTGAGTAGTTCATACTAAGCCCCTCACTCAGAACTAGAGAATTTTGACACAATCTAAAATATATCCATTTAAACAGAACATTGAGGCGTCATGATACCATGACCCAGAAAAAGAGAAGGCATGAAAGGTGAGTCTGGGACAGTGGGGCTGGTTTGATCAAAACACCTGCTGATCTCAACTGGATAGAAGACAGGAGTCAATGTGACCTGAGTGTGAGGCTATCAAAATATATTACATATTTATATGAAATTGTCAAAGAAAAATAAAAGTTTTTAAGGACATGAAATTTAAATTTCCTAAGATATTATATATAGCACAGTGAATTGTTACAGGTAGAGAAAATAGAGAGATAATTTGAGCTATGAACCATGTGAGCTACTGTAATGACAGGAGTGGCAAGATGAGATAGTGGATACAACAGTGGCATGAATATAATGGGGGTAACCAGTTGCTTTCTGATTAGATTTTAGGGTTGCGCCACAGGAGAGCATATGTGTCTGGTACTATAAATCTTGTCCAAGACTCATGGCTGGGGAGCTGATAGGTTGTGGGTACAAACCTACTACTAGTACTTTGCTAAGGGGACATAGTATCAAACTGCCCTCTAAATTTGTATATCTCTGCCTATAGATTAGTACAGCTCTCAGAATTTCATTACAGAAATTTCTTTGTGCAGTGGATAATGTTTAACACAGGAACCTACACCTGGCCAAAATACGTAGAGTAACTATCACTAGAGTGCTCAACAAAAAAATGGGACCTCTTATACCCCAAGCATCCCACAGCTCAGAGATCATTTCAGAAGAGGGAAAGGAAAGATAAATCATTTCTATCACTCATTGATTTAGGAGAATTTTTTCATTGTATTTTAAAGCAAAATATTTTCAAAAATTAGAGGCACCAACAAAGTTAACTCAACCTAACTGCCACCCTGATCCAATGAGTACTAATGTTTGCTTCATTTCTCTCTCTCTCTCTCTGCTCTGTGTGTGTGTGTTGTGTGTAATATTACTTTATACCTTACATATCAGCAAAAATCTAAGAATGCAACTTTTTACATAACTGCAATGTCATTATAGAGTCTCACAGAGCCTACAATAATTTCTTCATATAATTTAATATTTGTGTCTATATTAGTGTGACTTTATTTGAAAATGTTTATTTATTTCTTTATTGTGAGGGAGTCCATGCGCACTATGGGACAGGTATGAAGACCACAGGATAATGCACAGGAGCCCATTCTCTCCTTCCACCACATGGGCTCAGGAGATCAAACTCAGGTTGTCATACTTGGCTATAAGTGCCATTACCTGCTAAGCCATCTCATTGGCCCCTTTGTGTGACTTTTGAAAGAATAATGTAATAGTTTTCATATATTTTTGAAAAGGTCTCTATTAGAGAGACTTAGGCACTAGAACATTCCTAGAGAGTACTCTGTAATTCATATAAATCTCTAGAGAAATGTACATTCAGTAGTTCCAACTCTTAGAGCTTAGACTGCAGAAAAGACAAAATTAGTGTGGTAAATGAGTGTGGGTCCATAGTGTGCCACTGTTAACCAGAAAGAGCACTTGAGAATGGTATGAAAAGTCTAGACATCCCAACTAATTGGATTGTGTTCTGAAATGAAAATGAACATTCCAGCAATGTAATACTACAAAACCAAATAAAATGACCCACATATATAATTATCATGGAGATGTTTTAAATCAAATGTTAGCTAAAACACACTATGACACGATTTATACAGCATTATTCCACTTTGTACCATATGTTAGCATGAATGTGGGCAATGTGGATGGATACATAGCATCTTAAAGACAAACTTCAACAATAATGGTAAATTTTGTTGAATAGTCAAATTAAAAGGATTTTTAAAACCTCTCTGTTTATGTGTTCTTTCTATTTTTCTATGATTGTTACATTCAAAATAAAATACAGCAACACAAACCACTCATATTGGGATATATATACACACACACACACTGATACTGATAATGCCAATGAATGTTAGGGGGTTATTTGTTATTGCAACATAATTTTTCCTAAGCTGACTAACACACACAAAAGGCAAAGTTACACTAAATAACTTGTTTAGTAAACGAACAATCTGAAATTCAAACCAGAAAGTCTTGTATCAGAATGTGTTCTATGAACTATCCTTGTTTATTCTATTCTGTAATTGTCTATTTCCTCTCAAAAATTGAATATCCAAATAATGATCTTGTGGCCCATAAACCCAGAATTTCAGATATATTTATAAATTTCTTTTTCTGATGAGGAAGTTCAGTCTATCATTGGCAAACCAGAGCATAAGGAAGACGGTGGGGGCTAAGAATATAGCTCAGTTATAGAGAGTTTATTTAGCATGAGTGGGGTCCAAAGTTCAATTTTCAACCCCTAATAAGAGAGAAAGGAAAAAAAAAAGATAGTTGTGTAGTTTACTCATGTTCAAAGGTCTGAGATTTGGCTAGTCATGATGGTACCAGTCTCAAAATTGAGAACCAGAAGCACCAGGTCACATTGCAGGAGAAGGGGAAAGTCTAGCTAAAGAAAATGTCTTAGTTAGGGTTCATTGCTGTGAAGAGACACCGTGACCAAGGCAACTCCCATAAAGACATTTAATTGTGGCTGGCTTACGGTTTCAGAAGGTTAGACCGTTATCATCATGGCAGGAAGCATGGCGGTGTGCAGGCAGACCTGGTGCTGGAGAAGAAGTTGAGAGTTCTAGATCTTAATCTGCAGGCAGCAGAAGGGGGCTCTCTATCACACTGAGCATAGCTTGAACATATAAGACCTCAAAGCCCACCTCCACAATGACATACTTCCTCCAACAAGGCCATACCTACTTCAGTAAGGCTGCACCTCCTAATAGTGCCACACTCTATGGGCCAAGCATTCAAACACATGAGTCTATGAAGGTCATACCTATTCAAACCACTGCAGAAAAAAGTAAGGACACTTCCCCGCTGTAGTGGCTATTTCTGATTGTCAACTTGACTATATCTGGAGTGAATTACAATCCAGAATTAGAAGGCTTACCTGTGAACTAGATCTTGAGTCTGGAAGACACAAGTTTCAGGTGTGGTGGTATGCACACCTTTGATCTGGGTCACACCAGCTGCTGGAGATCTACATAAGGACATTGGAAGGAGGAAGATTCAATCTTCTTCGCCCAAGGGTCTTGTGGGACTAAGCGACTGCTAGATCCTTGGGTTTTCATTCACAGCTACTGCTGACCATTGTTGGGGAGTTTGACTATAGACTTTAAGTCATTAACAAATTCCCTTACTATATAGAGACTACCTATAAGTTCTGTGACTCTAGAGAACCCTAACCAATACAGAAGTTGGTACTGGGAGTGGGGTATTCCTGTGACAACCTGACCATGTTTTGGGGAGGACTGTGGAAGGACTTTGGAACTTTGGGCTGCTCTGTTGTATAGGAGCTTGGAAGATAATGTTGAGAACAGTGCAGAAGATGGAGGCCTGGCTTGTGAAATTTCAGAGCGAAGACTAAAGACTCTTATCGGGGCCATTGCTATTCTGTGGTTTTGGTTAGCTGGGGCTAAAGGATCAGCTGTGAATTACAAGGTACCAGAACTACTAAACCAAACTATTGCATTGCTGGGACTATTGATGCTGGTTGGCTGGAGATTGAGAAAACAGCATCATTGAGGTGAAATCTTCTGAAAAGTGTTTTCTGAGAGCACAGAGGCTGCACAGTACCTTGTGCAGTGGCTGGACTTGGTAATGTATAAGAGTCACCCAGATGGTACTGGTTTTGAAGGCATGAAGGAGTCATGAAGAGCAGCTGAGGCCTGGGCACTGTGAGAGGCCGTGGAAGGCCATTGGTGAAAGTGCAGCCTCAGTTGCAATTGATGGCCCGGGGCTGAAAAGGTCATGCAAAGGAGGTGAGGCTTGGCACCATGAAGAGAGGTTGTTGGTAAAGCCTAGTTGCAGCAGAAGACAGCAGTGTTTTGGAGATGCCAGTACCATGAGATGACTACCAAGAACAGCAGCAGCAGTGGAGTACAGGCATCTGGAGCCTAGCAGACAAGGTGTGTGCTACAAAGGGCAGAGCTGGAGAAGTGACTCAAGCCCTTGGAGGAATCCAGAAGATCATGAGTGGATCCCAAATATTGGATGGTTGGAGTTTGGTTTTGCTTTTGATTGTGACTGTGCCCTGATATATTTTCCCTCCTGAAGGAAGAAGGTATTTTAGTGGAGCCCACAGTTAAGAGACTTTGAATTTTTAAAAGACTTTGAATTTTAAGAGATTGGATGTTTAAAAGGGACTGAAATTTTAATATGTAAGAATTTGCAAAGACTGTGGGACTTTTACAGTTATTTAGATCTTGAGGATGAATAAGGAAGTAAGGGTCTAGGCTTAATGGTGATGTGTTTGTGTGTCAACTTGACACAACCTGGAGTTATCACAGAGGAAGGAGTTTCAGTTGAGAAAATGCCTCCATGAGATCCAGCGGTAAGGCATTTTCTCAATTAGTGATCAAGGGGGGAGGGCCCCTTGTGAGTGGTACCATCTGTGGGCTGGTAGTCTTGGGCTCTGTAAGAAAACCAGCTGAGCAAGCCAGGAGAAGCAAGCAAGCCAGTAAGGAACATCCTTCCATGGCCTCTGCATCAGCTCCTGCTCTTCGACCTGCTTGAGTTCCAGTCCTGACTTCCTTTCTTGATGAACAGCAGAATGAAAATGTTAGCTCAATAAACCCTTTCCTCCCCGACTTGCTTCTTGGTCATGATGTTTGTGCAGAAATAGAAAAACTGACTAAGACACCCCCCTTTTTGCCTTTTTGTTCAATCCAGATACTCAGTGAATGGCACCCACCCTCACTAATGACAGCAAGACTTTTCTGAGTCTACTGATTGACATGTCAAACTACATACATACTACTACATGTGGAAACACCCTTCTCACAGACTCAATCACACTCAGAGTTAGTGTTTTCCCAGCTCAATAGACATCCTCTAACCCAGTCAAACTGGCACAGAAAATTAACCATCACTGCAAAGACTACTTTCAAGCAGCACATGGATTTTAGGAGATTCTTTGTGAACCTAGGCAATTTAGCACATGGTCACCCCTGTTTTGCTCCATTAGTTTAGAGATTCTGAGCATTTGCTTGTGCTACCAAGCCTCAAATTTTAAACTATTTGGAGAAATGACAATATGTTCTTTCTGTGAGATGTGCAAAGTTGGAAAAGAGAAGCAGTAATGAAAGACTTGGAGTCGGCTTGCCTGCCCAACACCAGCTGATACTTATGCAACTCAACCTCTACACATCTGTCTCAGGAAACATAAAGGAAGAAGAGACAAGAAAGATTTTAAGAGCCAGAGGACCAGGATGTCTACCTCAAGATAGTGTCTTCTGTACTTGACAGGGAGTTGCGTCCATGAAATCTCAGAAATACGGTCACCCCAAAACAAGACGTGCATAATGACAACTAGCTGGCATGCTAATCTCATAAGGAAATCTTACAAGGGGCCACTAAGTCACACACAACTGATGGCTGCTCAAAGTGGAAGGATCAGTCCTCTCTAGGGACAGCCCCCTGATCATTTATCCAATCCTGAGCAGTCAGACCTAAACACATACACATGAGCATGTTACATGTAGCTTTTGCTATCCTGCCTAAACTCCAAGAATGGGCCACAATAGCAGCCTCCACCCAATTTCCCTTGAATCCACAGATAAAAGACACCCAATCAGTTGTTCAATTTGAACTTGCCTTTTGACACAATTGTTGGGCATTTCTTATCTCCCACCTGAAAAAGCATACCATTATCAATATTCTTAGCTCTGTATCTCCCACCTGCCCTAATTTTAGTTGCTCAGTTATATCCCCAACGACCCACCTATAGGAGTGGCCTGTGTGGCTACTCCATTTTGAGGTCTCACATGGCTGGTCCACTTTTCTCCATCAGAAGCTTGGTGAACTCTCTCTCCTTTCTTGCTTCTTCTGCTTGCCTCCTGGGACCCGGAAGTCTTGCCTATTCCTTCTGCCCAGCAACTGGCCTATGGCTTCTTAACTGGCAGATAAAGAACCAACTGGGGAGCAGGACAACATCAGAACCACCCCTACATGAGCAACACTAATGGACTCAGAAGCGTCTATTTATAGGTATATATGTATATAGGCATATAGCTGTATATATACAAATATAATTACAGAGGAGGCCATGAATTTTAGAGAAGTGGGGAATGTGGAAGGACTTGGGGGTTAATGAAGTGAAATGATATAAATTTAATACTCATGTATGAAATTCTAACAAAAACCTCTTAAAATATATTTGGAGTATAAGAAAGGGAAGTAATTTTCACCTTTGATAGTACACATGAAATTTATCAGAATATAAGCATAGCTCATTGGTAGAAGCTAATGTATCTCTGAAATAAACCATTCAATCACTGTCCAATAAGAAAATAGAAACTAAAATATGCAATAAAAATAGCTAGGTAATCTCCTTCAGTTCCACTCTTGTTGATATATTATCTGCATACATCTTAGCCGCAGCTGCTTCCTCTCATTCCTGTCCCTTAAAACACAAGTAAACTCACAAACACACACACATCCACACACAAACACACACTTGCACATACATGCACACGTACATACATACACAATCACACACAGTCACACACATGCACATTTGCACACACACACTCACACATACACTCACACACATGCACACTTGCACACACTCACACACTTGCAGACACACAGTTACACACACAAACACACACACACACATGCACACACACACACACGGGGGCTGGGGGGACTTTGCACATTATAACCAATCTACAAATGTGTTTGATATAATTGTCTTTAAATGTAAAAGAAGAGTGTCGTTAGAGCTGTGACATTCTAAGGCTGGCCAACTTTGGTGGCATCTTTGTCAAGCTCCCTCAGTTTAACAAAGGAAGGAACTGACTTTCCCTGGCTTATATCTGCACAATTTACTCATCCACCTCAAATGCAAAGTCGAGCCTCGTTCTCCAGGGCTCTTCTCAGTCTGTCACGATATACAACTGGTTAAAAATAATGAGTTTTCTTCTGAGCTGATGGTATGGTGTGGCTAAAGCTGTGCTAGATGCAGCGCAGGGTCCACCTCATTAAATGCTGCTGACTTTTATATCTTAAAAATGGTTAGTTTTATACTGGGTGACTTTTTTTTTTTTTTTTTTTTTT
>JAPYYD010003133.1:0-14505 GCA_028551405.1 Uromys caudimaculatus
TCCTGCCTCTTACAGGTTCTCACCATCAGTGAGTTACTCCCATGCCATTTCATGAGCTTGGTCACATGGTGTCCCATTCTGACTGACTGCTCTCAGCAACTCTCATGAGCAGAACATAAAAACACTGGCTCTCTTATTGGAAGGGTGCTAATTAGATTCTTCTTTGTGACTTCCTGTCGGTCCAGAAGATGCTCTCCTTGATGGAAATGCAGAGCCGGCATGGGGCAAGAACCAGTGACTCTGACCAGCAGGATTACCTGTTTCAAAGAGGAGCCGAGGACATGAGCTGGCAACAGGGGCAGCAGCCTCGTAGCATTCCGATTCACTCGTGCTCCAAGTGTGGGGAGGTCCTGCCGGACATGGACACACTTCAGATCCATGTGATGGACTGCATCATTTGAGTGTCCTCTCCACTCCCCAAAGCTGTTGGTAAACGCCAGATTTCTCCTCCAACACTTGTACTTCTGTCTTCTTTATTGTCATTCAAATATTTTTGCCACACTATCCTTATTTCTGGAGAAAGAAAATGTACCCCTCCTAAGGAGAGCATCTTCTGGACCGACAAAGAATACTTTCAAAATCAAATTAAAAAGACGTTCGGGTAGATGTCCAAAAGGATGATAATAACAGTGTCTATAAAAATCCACTAGAGGCTGGTGTAATGGCTCAACAGGAAAAGACACTTGCAGCTTGTTAGCATTCTGTCTAAGCTCCACTCCACAGTTACCTGGCAACAGCCAGGTTTGCTCCTCCCCATTATAAAAGGGGCCACTTGCCCCCTCCTCCATCTCTTGATCTCTTGCTTCTCTCCTGCTCTTGCTCTCCCCTTCCCCATTCCTTTCCCTTCTCCCTCTCTCCACGTGCTCATGGCCGGCCTCTACTTCTCTACTCTCTCCCTCTCTCTGCCTTTCTCTGCCTCTACTACCCTCTTAACTCCCATGCCCATATGCTGAATAAACTCTTTGCTATACTATACTGTCCGTCGTGTGGCTGGTCTCTCAGGGGGAAAGGATGCCTCAGCATGGGCCCACTGAGACACCTCCTTCCCCCGTACCTCACCACACACCCATAGGACATATCTCCTCTCTCTTATCTTTTCATAAACACATCACTGCCAAACCTGAGGACCTCAGTCTGATCTACAGGACCTACATGGTAGAAAGATAGAATCAAATTCCTGCAAGTTGTCCTCTGACCTACATACTTCCACCATGGCACATGTGAGCTCTCACTCAAACACCATACATACATACATACATATACATACATACATACATACACACACACACACATACATACATACATACACACACACACTTTTTTTTTTTTTAAATAGAAGGCTGCAGAGATGGCTGGGCAACTGAGAGCATTTACTTTGGCCAAGGATGCAATTTCCAATCTCAACACCTATGTTGGTCAGCTTGTAACCACTATAACTCCAGCTCCAAGGGATCCAATTCCTTCTGGCCTCTGTGGCCTTCTGCTCTGTGGGCAAGATCTCCATGCAGGCACAAACATATACACATACTTAAAAATGATTTCAAGCAAATCCATTTAAAAAATAAAAATTCATTGGACCAAACTGATGGGTTTCCATTCTTCCTATAACTTCCTTACTTCACTATTTAAAATTACCTGAAGATTAAAAAGCACTAAGAAACAGTGGAATTTATTTATTTAGTTAGTTATTTTTAATTTAAAGGTAACTATAAATAATTTCAGGACATGTTCTGATCCCCAATGCCCACCAGGAATTAAGCTAGGACTCCTCAGGAGATGGTGTTCAGAGTCAATATTGTGGGACAGAATACCTGCCCATCTAATTGCATGCTGTTCTTTCTGGTTTTTCTCTTTGGGTAATTTCCATGAAGAGGGTCACGTGTTCTCACCCTAAGACCTCCAGGCATTCTCAGCTGTCACTTGTGAACAGCTTCTTCCTCCCTCTGCTCTTGCCACATGATGGGTGCTGGCAGCTTTTCACTGTTGTGCTGGCAGCCCCAGGCTGTGAAATCAGATGAGCAAATAACCTGAAATGTGACACACCTGGCAAGAGACAAAGGGCACATTTTCCACTAAGTGTTAAAATGCTATCAGAGCCATGGGTATACAAGTTGCAGAAATGGCATATAAATGACTCCAATTGTACCATATATTCTGAAAACAAGCATTCTTCCTACTATAATTTCGTGTGACTTTTAAATTATTATTATTTATTGTTATTATTATTATTAATTGTTTTTCTTTAGTAGTACCAGCAGTATGGGCACTCAAAGTCATCCTTAACTACATAACAGGTCCAAGGCTAGCATGAGATATGTACTATACTATACATGTATTATCATTTTGATATTGCTATAAAATTCATCTACAGAAACTACAATAATAATGCCCTACCTCTGGAAATTTGAAAAGAGAGATGAAGAGGTAGAAATAGGAATGAATACAGCAACCCATGGTGGGGGACTGCTTTTAATCTTAGAAGTAAAGGGAATATAGGAGAATACTTTGCATCTAAACTTTTATCATCCAAGTTGTAGCTTCTTAACGATAATGAATGTGTCTCACGTCTTTCAATGGGTAATAGCAAAATAGATTTTTCTCTGATCAACCTGGAAGACCCTGTGTCACTAGCTCACACAGATTCTGCAGTCAACACCTCCATGCACAACGTGCCATGATATAATTACCTCCTGCACAAGTCAGCCCTTGGGAACTTAGTTGGTGCCAAGCACAGAACACCAGCAGACAGACATATGGTCCTCCCTCTCCCTCTGTGATATTTTTATTCAGGAATTTCTGTGCAGGCCCTGGGTTTTGGCGGCTGCATTCCTGAATCTGTCTTGTGAGGCCTCTTTGCTCACAGTAACTCATAGAAACTGCCTTTGGAATATAAGAAAAAAATGATTCATAATTGAGTCAAATAGATTCATTTAATGGACCTGGCCCAAGGGATATCAAGCTCATTTTATGAGCAAATTTAATGAATTGTAATGAATGTCCTCATTTGAAAATGGTGTGTGTGTGTGTGTGTGTGTGTGTGTGTGTGTGTGTGTGTGTGTCATAAAGGTATCACAATGCTTGACATCCCAGGCTCACATGGGGAGGGACAATAAGGAAACTCTTCATAAGGAATGCTTATGAAGCCAGAATTTTAGATACTTAGATATTACATATGGATTTTAAATAAGAATAATGAGATACATAAATCTAATACACATGACCTCCAAATCAGTAGTCAGCAAAAAAAACAAATAACGTGTACCAAATTATTTTATGCTTCTTACATGCTTTCTAGTTTCAAAGTGTCTTTTTTTCCCATTAACAGAAAAAGTTCCTTGTCTGTCCTGGTGGTTCATGGATGTAAACCCAGCACCCAAGGTGAAGATAGAAGGATTTTCTCTGGATTCAAGTCCAGCTGGAGCTATAGAATAAGCTGTGGACCAGCCTGAGCCATACAATGTCAAATAAGACATGTCTCAAATAAAAAGAAACTAAAAGGTAAAGTAGAGGTGCTTACATGTGATCAGCTTGCACTATAAACTCCTATAAAGTATCAAAAATACATTTAAAGTTCAAAGCGTAATATATTATTAAATACAAGAAGGGGAAGGAGGGAGAAAAGAAAGAGAGAGTGTCAATACACACGTAATAAAAATATATTCGTTTTTTAATTTAAGAAGAATTAAACAAAGGAAAAGAATTTCTTCCCTTTAGAACAGAATCGCAATTTCTACTCCTAGTGAAGGCTTCCCCAGTGTCACCACCACCATTGTTGGCATCAAAAGACCAGTTTTGCAGATCAGCTCCAAACTCAAGATGTCACACATAGGTGTCACCTGTTGCTATGACTACCACATACCTTCCCAGACGCCCACTTCCCACACTCACCTGCAAACAGGTTATATCACAGCATATATAAAAGAGAAACCTTTCCCCATTTTTGCACCCCTCTTTTTCTTTTTCCCTTTGTCTTTCTCTCTCTTCCCCTCTTTGTTCCCAGTAAAACTTCTTACATGTGGAACTGCTTTGGTCTGGTGTGCTATGTCCAGACACTAGCCACTGTTCTAACACATCAACCATCACCTTCAAATATCTGCATTCCTCCAGCCTAGCTCTACAGTGACCCTCAACTCATGTCTGTCTTCCACTGTCATCGTCTAAAATGAAAACCCTCTCCAAATCAGGAATTCATACAGTAACTTACCTCACTGAACCAAGTGTCCAGGATACAATTGCACAGTGCAGTTTTATGGGTAGCAGTGACAGAACTGCCTGGAGCAAATTCATTTCTCCACCTTAAGGGAACACCAGAGTTTCTGGAAATTATTCCTGACCTGCAGCCTGACGAAGTATGCATCACCTGCAGATGAGTTTAGTGCCTTCTCCAGCCAGCTCTGTGCTTTAGAAAGCTGGGTGCTGTGATCACCTTCATGGACTCCTGAGATTCTGGCGATTCCCACTAATGGAACAAGATGATGGGAAGAGAAGGTGACCAGATTTTCATGCCCTGCTCCAGTGCAGGGTTGATCCCTGGTGCTCCTCAAATCTTTAGTGTTTCTGTGACTGTTTCAGGATCTTGAAATAAGAGCGCACTATCCAACACCCAATAGTTACATAGCTGTGGCGGGCTACCTTTTTACACAAGGTGGGGAAAACCAAGCCAAGATCTACCAAAGACTAAGAATAAGGGCACATGCTGGAAAGTAAGAGGGACGAGGTCACTTATTGCAGTTTCAAAAAATGCTGTTTGACATGGGCATTTAAGGGAGGAGAGGCCCTTGGGCCTGAGGGTGTTAGAGGCCCCAGTAAAGGGGAATGTCAAGGTGGGAATACGGGAGTGGGTGGGTGGGTGGGTAGCAGGTGGAATTCCCTCATAGAGGCGGGGGAGGGGGAGGGGAGGGGGGTTTCCAAAGAGGAGACCTAGAAAGGGGAAAACATTGGAAATGTAAATAAGGTATCAAAAAATAAAAATTAAATTAAATTAAATTAAATTAAAAAATGTGGTATGGGAACTCGGTGAGTGGGAAGTGGATCACACTCAATAAGAAGGGTGTGGCCCATCACTAAGGGCCCTGCTTCCATGTGAAGGATGAGAAACTGACCCAAAAGACTAAAAATAGATGAGCCATGTGAGAAGAGAGAAGAGCATCCACATTTGAAGAAAGCTGGTATCAGATGTCTGTTCATTCAGGAAGTTTGCAAAACTGAAAAGGCACTTTTTAGTTTTATGGTTCTAGAAGCCAACAATAAACATCCTGAAGTAAGAAAATGGTTAAGGACACCTCAAATGACCCACATCTCAGTTAAGACCCATTTTCCCTAAGCATTTTTATAGTGTGCTACGAAGCTGACTTTGAAGGAAAATGGCAAAGAAAAGAAGAAACCAAGAGAAAGTGTTGCATTATTCTTTAAAGACAGTTCCATAAAGGATGCTAATTTGCTTACTTTGAACCCAAGAGAGAACAACTTTTGTGAGACAGGGGCTGGGGAGATGGCTTGGGAGGTAAGAGTGCTTGCTGCACAAGAGTGGGTACCTGAGTTCAAATCCACAGCACAGACACAGAAAGCAAGATGTGATCAGGCAGTATTAGCACATGCCTTTAATCTCAGCATTCAGGAGATAGAGGCAGTTAGATCTCTATGAGTTCGAGATCAGCTTTATCTACAAAGCAAGTTCTAGAACCTAAAAGGTAAGGGGTGGCTGTGTAGACATTTATCAGCAGCACTGGTAGAGGGGAGACAAGAGGAACTCTGGAGCTTGAGAGCTCCTGTCTCAAGAGAATGAGGTAGAGAGTAACAAAGAAGGATACTCAAAGTCATCTTTTGGTCTCCACGCATGTGCACTCATGTGTAGGTTTGTCATGTGTATGCCTACAGATATATGTACATGCAAAACACACACACATATACTATATATCCTTTCACAGAGCCTGCTGTGAGTTTGAGGCCAGTCTAACTATGTAGAAAAACTATATACTGGCAAGCCAATCTGGTCTGAAGACCTCGTTTCAAAGAAAGAAAAACACAATAGAAATTAAAAATTTCAGAAAACCAACAAAGACCTTTTCCCATTAAGTAAGTATTAAAACAACTTTAAACAAAATGGATTGATTTGAGGGTCTGCCAATTCCATTTTGACCACTGAAGCAGGTAGGATAACTGCAGGTCTTTACTTCTCCCTAAATTCCTGCAACTCTAGTTATCATCCCCAGTTTTGAAGCAGACTGCCTGCTGAGACCTCTCCTCATTTTCTGCCTCTATTCTCAGGGAATTAAGTCGCTCCTAGTAAAATACCCTGATTTCATCTCTCCTGTGGACCCTCTGAATGCCTCCTTCATAGCCCACCCCCATTCCTACATGTCAGCTCCCAATAACTAGAAACACATTTAACGTAGAACCCCCAGTGGCCACATCATTAGTATTCCAGAAGAATTTTCTACCAGGCAACACATAGCCCCTCACCTACAAATCAAAGAGGGTGACAGAAAGCAAGGAACAAAATACTCAGCTAATGAAGCTGAAACCAGATATCAGCAACTTAACATCTTTAGTCATCAGGGAAATGCAAATATAAACTACTTTGAGATTTTATCTTACACCCTTCAGTATGGCTGGATATGTAAAGCAAGTGCTGGTTTATGCTGGTGAGGATGTGGAGTAAAGGTAACACACATTCATTGCTGGTGGCAGTGCAAACTTATTTAGCCATTATGGAAATCTATGTGGCTATTAATCAGGATTCAGGAATCTAGACCTATCTCAAGATTCAGCTATGCCACTCATGGGCATATACCCAAAAGATTCTTCATCCTACCGTAGAGACACTTGCTCAACCATGTCCATTGTTGCTCTGTTCATAAAAGCCAAAACTTAGAAACAACCTAGGTGCTCCGCAACAGAAGAATGGATAAAGAAAATGTGGTACATTTACAAAACAGGGTCTTACTCAATCATTAAAAAGAATAAAATCATGAAATTTGCAGGCAAATGGGCAGAACTAGAAAAAAAAATCTTGAGTGAGGTATCCCAGATCAGGTGACCAAGAACCTGAGAGTAGACAGCTCAGGACTCTAGGGAAAAACCAAATATACCAATAAAATGACTCTAATGACACTCTGCTATACTCATAGATCAGTGTTGCGTTCAGCTATGATCAGAGATGCTTTCTCCTGCAGCAGATGGGAACGAATACAGAGACCCACAGCCAGATATTGTGCAGAGAGTGAGAAATCTTGGAACAGTCAGCCATAAATGGAAGATCTCCATCAAATCCTTTTCTTCAGGGTCCAGGGAACCCTGCAGAAAGAGTGTAAGACCCAAGCAGAACGGAGGACTCAAAAAAAATAAGACCCTATACATTCACATGATCAAAGGCCATATGAACTCACAGAGACTGTGGCAGCATGCCCATGCAAGAGGCTGTACCAGGTCTTCAGCATATAAACCATAGCTTCCAGCTTAGTGTTTTATAGGATGCCTGGGTGTGAGAAGGAGTGGGTCTCTGATTTTTGTCCATTCTCTTGGGCTCTCTTCCTTTGGTTAATTTGTTTTGTCCAACTCAGACATGTTAGTTTTTGTTTTATGTTATATATTATTTTATTATTATTCCTTAGAAGCCTTTTTTTTTAAAATGAGAGGCAAACAGGGAGTAATCTGGATGGGAGGGGATGTGGGAAGGAGCTGAGAGGAGCAAAGGGTGGGGAAGCCATAATCAAAATATATTATGTGAAAAACTCTATGTTTAGTAAAAGAAAAAATTCAGAAAACCAACAAAATGTTTAGTAGAGTGATGTGAGGGTCTGCCAGTTTACAAGCCAAAGTTGGAGCCTTAGAGGTTTCATCAGTCTGAGTAAAGGAAGAACTCACTAGAATGCGGTATGAAATAGCTGGACAAAATCAAACCTTAAGTGTAGGAAGATGGAAGTAGCTCCCTAGGAATTAGAAGGCAAAGACAGACGATTGTCCTCATGTGTGATGACTCAAGTGAGGGAACATCAAGATAGAGACAAAGAAGAAGCAGAGGGTGACCTGGAAAGGTGTTGAAGGAACCAACGGCAGACCTCAGGAATCTCAGAACTGCAAAATCCTTACTGTGTTACGGTGAGATGTCAGCTCAATTGCCTGCCAATGAAGACAGGAACCCAGAAGCTCTCTGACATCAAACAGTGACAAAACAGCCATTGAAAACCTGAGTAACCAAGTTAAAAAAGAAAGTTAAGTGTTTTCTACTTCCTATTTACCTATTGCAAGAACAAACATTTCTGGTCCCTCATGCATTATTTTTATCTGTACACGTGTGACTATAGGATTATTTTTATACCATATCTGCATGTCCATATTTTTATACCTAGAAGAATGCTTCTGAATGTCCAGATTCAATTTCTTCCCTGAGAAAGGAACAGAATGGCATAACTGAATATAGGAATTTTTAAAATAAATGCTCTAGAGAACTGTGTGCACAGCTTACAGTACAGTACTTGCCCACTGAATAGGACAGTCAGGGGCCAAGCTCAACACAAAGCAAAGAAAACGGCCAAAGAAATTTCTGTGACATCCAATCCAGACTTACAGAATCTGATAACAGGGTCACTTCTAACACTGAATTTTCCTTTGGGAAATCTACTCTATTAGGCAAAAATCACCTTTACAGGATAGCTATGACAGTTCAGAATGTGTACAGTTGAAACTCCAGGTTGCATCTCCAACAGTGCAGAGAACAACAAAAACCAACAGATTATGGATAAAAACAAAAACTGCATTTGACTACAGGGAAAACAAGGCAAAGGCAGAAAACAGGAAATGTCTGGTAGATAGTAGAGGACAGTAGGCAACGCAGGTGGGCCAGCCTGTTGATGAGGAAGGTGAAGTCAGCTTTGTTGCAGAGGAAAACAAATCCTGAAAGAGTGAGCACAGCACACAGCTGCAGAACTGCACACAAACAATGGCTTTCTATTGTTCCTAGTGTTCTGGGACACAAGACCCTCAACAGGAACTCCAGTTGGAGGATATGCCACCGACAACATGAGATCATTTTGCCCTAGGATTTGTATTTATATAGCTTCTCCAATAGACAGCTGTCGAGGGAGAAAGGAGAGGTTGAGGTCTTCTTTGCAATGTAGTCTGTTTCTGGCAAAGGATAACTTTTATGTCCATACAGTAAGCACCACTTGGCTTATGTCTTATTAAACATTCTCTAAAGCCTCGAAGAGAACTGGGGAAGAAGAGTAAGTTATGAAAACAGAACTCTTCATGGATGTCTTTGGGTTTTAAGTCAGTAGCCTACAGAGCATGGGTTTGGTCAAAATTCACACAGATAAAATTACCTAGCAGTTGGCTGATAATAAGCTTTGGGCATCCATCACTTAGATCATCATCTCAGGGTGAAGCACAGAATCATAGAGGAGTAAATGCACAGGAATCCAGTGACCTAATTTCTCAGCCATCTCTGTCACAGCCATGAATGCTGCACTACTGTGTCTTTAACTCTGACACTGGCCTTCTTTGTGTGCAGCTAGAGGAAATGATCCCAAAGCTACTATCCAGTTTTTCCTCCTCTCCTACAAGAAGTTCCATGCAGAGTGTGAGGAACAATGACGCTGGGTGTTTGCATTTATGAAACTGCAGCTTCTAATTAAAGAGACAGGGTTATCTATATAGACGCAATTATGTATATAATCTCATAACACATAGACATATATTGCAAACTTTCTCATGAGGAGTGCAGGTGGTAAAATTATTAAAATTTTCAGCTTCCACAAACTAATGCATGATATACATGTCGTTTTGTGGCTGTTGTTTTTAAGTAAAGAAGAGCCGCATGGTGTCTATGGTCAAAGTTCTTTTCCATCTTTCCATGGCCTCAAAAGCTGTCCAAGTGTCATACATTCCTATTTGTCTTATGTAGAGTGATACACAAACCCAGACAGGAAGCTCACATCAGTCTGATGTGGAACAGGAAGACTGCACACAAGAACAATAATCACTTACTAAGCAGAATAATATTGTGTATGAATGTATATGTACATGCATGTATGGAGGTCAGAGGTTAAGTCTCAATATATCCCTCTGTCATTCTCCACATTATTTTGTAGGTTTTCTATTTATTTTATTTGTGTGTGTATGTGTGTGTGTGTGTGTGTGTGTGTGTGTGTGTGTGTGTGTGTACACCTGTATTTGGATACCATCAGAAGCCAGAAAAAGATATCAGGTTCTCAACATTGGTTCCTTTGTAGCTGTGCTTGTCTGATCCACAACCCAATGTGGGTGCTAGGAACCCAACTCTGGTTCTCTGAAAGAACAGCAAGCACTCTAAACTGCTGACCTATCTCTCCAGCAAACTCCACCCTATTGTTTAAGACATAATCTCTTACTGAATGTGAGCTAGATCTTGCCCTTTCAGCTAGACCTTCTGGAAGCAATTTGTCTTTCACTCACCTTCCGGTCTCCATTGTTACCCCCAAGCACTTGGGTTTCGGAAGTATGCTACCATACCATGCCTGATTTTTAAGTGGCTGTTGGGGATCTAAAAGTGGGAGGGGCTGCAGATAAGCCTTAGATTGCAGAGTGCTTACCTGGCAGGTTTGAAGCCACATACCTTGCCTTAGAAATTGTGGCATGAATAAACGAATGCCCACTAGCTATTTTTTGTTTTGTTTTGTTTTTTTGTTGTCCCATTGCTGTTACCAACATCAACAAGAAGCTTTAGTGAATGATAGTGACAATGTATAAGCAGATCATCCGTCCCCCTTGGAGGAGTCAAGGGGATATCTCCAACATGAATGACACAGCATTATTACTTTATGAACACATTTGGTCATGTAGAATTTTCCTTTAGGAGATGGTGTGCCAAGGACACTAGAAAAACTTTTGGAGATGTTCATAAGGACAGTCAAGCTTAGCTGACTCATTCAGATATCTCTTTTTGAAAATTATTATTATTAATTTTTATTGGTTATTTTATTTGTTTACATTTCCAATGTTATGTCCCTTCCCAGTTTCCCCTCCACAAACCCTCTATCCCCTCCCCCACCCCCTACTTCTATGAGGATGCTCCCCAATTCACCCACCCACTCCCGCCTCAGTGCCCTAGCATTCCCCTACACTGGGTCATTAAGCCTTTACAGGACCAAGGGGCTCTCTTCCCACTGATGCCACATAAGGCCATCCTCTGCTACATATGCAGCTGGAGCCATAGGTCCCTCCATGTGTACTCTTTGGTTGGTGGTTTAGTCTTTCTAGCAGATACTTAAGGGAAAGTATGAGTTTCCCAGAGCCCTCAGCAAATTACCACCAAGTGGGTCTGTCCTGGTAGCTTTTTGGAGGACAAATATCCCAAATCAAGTTATCAATAGGAACATGTCTTTTCTGGTGGCTCTGAGCAAGAAAGACACCTTGCCTCTTAAAACTTTTGACAGTTGTTGTTCCTGGGCTGGTTGCTGAATGCCTTACTGTCTTCCTCTTGCCTAGTACAGCTCTGTTCCTGTCTCTTTAGCTTCTAAAACTACCAACCATTAGATTAAGAAGTTTCTTTAAACCATCATGAACTCTTGTCAACCAATCACATCTGTAAAGACCTCCTTTCTAAATAAGGGAACACCTTGAGGTTTCACCCAGAAAAATAAAAAGAAAATATATTTTTGTGTCTATCCCCCAAAGTCTTGCTTTGTTTATTTATAGGCCTACCCATTACCTTGGAGCCCAGAATTTAGAGTCTGGTGCATAAACTAAGCACATGATTATATATGGTATCTGTGACCAACTCAGAGAGCTCAAAATATTGACTGCACTCAGAGTGGTGTGCTAAAGGCAGGTCATAGTGGCCCACAGAAAATCAATGGGGCATTTCCTCCCAACTTGATATGAGGGACGTCAGATGGTTAGTTGCTACTGATTGTCATGGGAGTAGTTACAACACTGAAATTGGCGAAAGCTGAGCTTCTGTTTTGTTTTTGGGGTTGTTTGTTTGTTTGTGGAGAATCAGTTTGCTAACATAGCTCTGAATAAACCCTGATGACCTGTGTCTCTTGTGATGAGTTCCTCCTCCTCTCCAGTCAGCTTTCCTGGTCACTATCAGCAAATACTGGCCCCTTTCCTTCATACTTTTCACACTTACTAGTTGAAATGCTTCTGTAGTGAGATTTGTTTCTTCTCCTTGTTTATTTATTCATACAGGTATTTTTTTATCTTTTGGAAGTGCCTTAACTCCTCAGTAGAAAGTTTATATTCTCAGTCCACTTGAGTTAATATACTATATTGTAAACAAAACATGTTTTGGAGAAAATCCAATTAGTACATGATGTCATATTGTTACATTAATTCATTTGTGTTTGAACTATGGGCTGGAGTGTATTTCAGTTGTTTCTACTATGAACCATTTAAATAGGTCATTCACCGATCAGGGGGTGTGTAGCTTTTCTTAAGGATTATCTGTATGATAGATATTTGTACCTGTTTGCCAATCTGAGCTGACTCACCATCTGATGCTATGTAAGCAGCCACCCATTTGTATGAGTCTTGATATACTGTAAATATAAACACATAATGCAAATACAAAAACATATCTGGAGGTCAAGGATATATGAGGCCTTGCCCATAATCCATAAATCTTATTACAAAGGGATAATAAATTATATGGTAATGTCAGAAGCTTGAACATGTAAAAATGTATTTTGGGAAGGAGTGAATGGAGTTGGGCAAGGAAAGGGTTGAAGAAAGGGGAGGGAAGAATGATAGTAAAGGAAAAATTAAAGGAAGAAATAAGGGATAGAATGAGATAAGATGTGTAGAAGGGGGAAGAAAGAGAGAAAGAGAAAATGGCAGGAAAGAAAAAGGGAAAGACGGGAAGGAGGAAGGAGGAAGGGGTGGAGAGGAAAAGAACTGGACTATTAAATAGGAACAAAGGATTTCCACATCAAACACATATTTTAATACCATGGAAACAGGCCTTCCAAGCTCCCTAATTTTTATGCCTCCTTGAAATACCAGTGTTTTCACCCTGCTTGACATTTCCTCCATGTTACTCTTTAGAACTGCTATTCCTCTGGGCTTTCTGGATATCTGTGGTTGTGCTTGCTAAACCCACCCAATTTCCAAGCCACGCAAACATCATTTGTTTGCCAATCCTTGCTTAAGATTTAACTTCAGAAGAGCATATTGTCCTTACATGAGCAGCCTTCGTGTTCCTTTGTGTTTCTTCTGGAACGACACTCAATATTGCAAAGGATAATTTCCATACACATGAAGACTTGATACAAACAAATAAACTGGACAATTTTCAAACATTTGCAAGAGTTAGTTTAATTGTAATTTTTTCCTCTGTAAATACAAACTTTAGAAATGATCCAAACTTTAGTTTCATGTAATTCAACGGTAAATGAATTTTCTGAGTATTTGGCAGGAATCTTTAAGAAAACAAAACATTCTCTAATGAGAAATCTAAAGTGATGTCTGCAGGCACAATTGTGTCAGGCTTTATTCTGCTGTGCACAGCAATATACAAAAGAGAGAAGTTCACCATGTCATAGACAGGCATACTAGTAGATAAATACATATACTAGGTCCTGTCCTGGAAAGTTTAAAGCAGAATGTTTAGAAGGTTTTAGGGATGAAGTTATGGCTGAAACACAGGTTGCAGTCTTAAATGTGAGGTTCAGGATAAAGATCTTTGACAAAATATCTTCATGAAAGAACTGAGTTGTGTGATCAAGGCTTCTGGGGAGATACCATGGCCAAAAGGATCATATGAAGTACGGCCCAAGGCTAGAGTAATAGTCAGGATGAGATACATAAAGGGGACCATATGACCAGGCAGTAGTGCTGGCAAGGACTTAGCACTGACTCTATTCAATATGGTACGTCATGAAATCATGTCAAGAAAGAAATTAGTCAAGTTTTCAAGTACATCCAACTTGTGACCCATGGGCCACATAAAGCCACTTGCAGAATGGAATAGCTCCAAATGCAACCAACACAAAGTGAAACTTTTCTTAAAACACTGTGTAATTTTTGTGGAATACTTTGATACCTTGATTGTGCCGTTCCTGAGCATAAACTTTGTAGATGACAATGATTCACAGTGATGTTGAAAGATAAGACATACATGCAAGAGTCTAAGTCTTTTGTGTGTGTGTGTGTGTGTGTGTGTGTGTGTGTGTGTGTGTGTGTGTGTGTACTATGAATGCTGCAGGATCAGAAGGCCCTGCTGTTCACTTCAGACCTCCATGTACCTAGTCCTTCAGTCAGTGTTTTAACTGAATCGTCTCTGTGCTTTTTTTTTACATTTCCAATGTTTCCCCCATTCTAAGTCTCCTCTTTGGAAACCCCCTATCCTCTCCCCCTCCCCCACCTCTATGAGGATATTCCACCTCCCACCCACCCGCCCATCCAATCCCATATTCCCACCTTGACATTCCCCTTTACTGGGGCCTCTAACACCCTCAGGCCCAAGGGCCTCTCCTCCCCCTGATGGCCAAAAAGGCCCTCCTCTGCCACATATGTGGTCCGAAC
>JAPYYD010003135.1:0-14503 GCA_028551405.1 Uromys caudimaculatus
GTCGTCCTGGAGTTCAGACCACTAACCAAAGAATACACATCTATTGACCCATGGTTTGGACTACATATGAGGCAGAGGAATCACCTCGATGGCCATCAGGGAGAAAGGAGAGGACTTTGGGCCTGAGGGTGCTAGAGGCCCCAGTAAAGGGGAATGTCAAGGTGGGAATATGGGAATGGGTGGGCAGGTAGGTGGGAGGGGGAATTTTCTCACAGAGTCGTGGAGGGGAGGGGATAGGGGGTTTTCAAAGAGGAGACCCAGAAAAGGGGAAGCATTGGAAATGTAAATAAAGTATCAAAAATAAAAAAAATAAAAAAAAAAAAGAAAATACAAAAAAAGAAAATACAAAAAAAATATATAAAACTATGAATAGGGCAAACATACATTTAATTAATAATTCTGTCTTTGACTTTGATAAATTAATTGCCTTCTTTATGAATCTCAAGGTCACTAGGGGAGGAATGACTCTTAAAAATATGAACCTGGATCCAAGAGTTGACTTGAAGAAAACAGGTGCTTGCCCTGTAACTTGACTTACTCATGGTGAAGGTAGAAAACATACTTCTGCAGGTAGTCCTCTGTCCCTCTGCTCATGTTTATTAACATAAATTAATAAATAAACAAAAAAATGTTTTTTCTTTTAGAAAAAGAATATATACTTGCCTGAGATACTAATTGTACTTGAAAAGAATTATATTTCATTGTATTTTTTGTTGAAAGTAATATATAGCATAAATTATAAAATCTGAACAACAGTAAAATGTTGTGGTTTACTACCAATGCTTAGTGATAGTTATTTTTTTAAAAAAATCACATACTCTTTTTCACATCAAAATAGAATTTTCCTAAAACTTTTCCAAATAATAATATATTAAAACATACACTAGAATATGATTTGTTATATGTTTAAAAACACAATTTTATAAACTATAAGGTAATTATAGTGAAGCAATACTGAGGACATAAGAAATTGTCCCATGCCAGGGAAAAATAATGTTAGCTTTAAAACAGTTAAAATTAAAGCTAAAATTGTTCCAATTTTAGTTATTATTCACTTATATAAAAGGACTGCAGATATCAGGAATTCAATTCAAGAATAAAAAGGGCACTCATTTTAACAGAATTCAAACTAGGAAGCAAAATGAATTCAAATTATTTGAACTACTTAAATCATTTTTATCAGGCTATCTCACTAAAGGAGGATAATTTAATTTAAAACTATTGGAATATTGAGTAAGGTATAGATCCCTAGGTACATAACAGACAAATGAAGCAGATTAAAATGAAACCTATCCAATGTGATTCATTCCATGTGGATATTTACATTTAGGCTTCTTTTCATAGGTTAATAGGTTATTTACAATGGGATTATGTTTGGAATACTTTTACTGACCATACTAAGAGAAAAAAAAATTAGTAATTTATAACACAGAAGGTCAATTGAAAACTATCATGAGCTGGTTCTGTATTTTGATCATATGCTTTTCAAATTTCACTTTGATAGAAGGAAGAGGCAATTGTGAGTGATTTGGACCAAGGACTTTGTTCTCTTACCAGAAAATTAGCCTTGAGCAAGCTGTGTAGTAACCCTTGGTGTGAAGGTTTTAACCTACAGTACCTGGTGATGACATGACCGACCTCCTCACAGAGTGAGCACTTAATGACATAATGTGTCTAAAACACTGACATACATAAATGGCAGCTCTTGGGTTTTTTGGAGATGATTCTTCTAGTGTTGATACAGACTCTCATCATCCTCAATGTAAGCAATCTTGTCAAATTTCTCATTAATTCAAATCATTCTTATTTTGTTAAAATAAAACTCATCAAATGATCTGTTAATCAAAACAAATTATCTGATTAATAATTCATAGAAAATGGCACACATATACATCTGAAAGGCCATTCAAGCATTCATTATGATGTCTTCATTTATCACAGAGACCAACTGTGATTCATTCAATACGCACTCTATTATCGTTCTTGTTGCTAGTCTTAGCGTAGAAAGGTAAAGGTAGCAGCAACTCAGTTACTTCTGTCTTTGAATTTCCAGAACCCAGCAAACTACTTGCCTCACAAAGTTCTGGGTGAAATCAGAGAAAATGGAGTTATAAAGTGTGTTATGGGAGTAATGTATGAGGCAGAATAACACAGAGCTGTTGGAGGAGGGATTCTAGAGCACTGAGCCTCCTGATTTCTAAGCTCTAAACTAAATTGTAAGATTAGGAATCTTACAACATTAAATATTGGATTAAAATATTACATTATTAGATTATATATTATTAGACAATGAGATTAAATAATTAGATTAAAAATTAAATAATTAGGTAAAATAAGATAGATATGATCATTAGTCATGAGACAATATGAGGAAGATCCCTATAAAGTCATAAGTGATCAAGGGAAGTGATACAAGGAAGTTCAAATAACCAAATGACTATTTGACAGTCAAACACAAACCTAATACAGTAGAAGCTTCAAAAAGTATATACATATATGAAAGCAGTTTAAATAAAATTGCCCAAAACACAAGAACAAAAACAACTAAACAAACAAACAATTAAAAAACAGAGGAAAAGAGCTCCAGCTGGACACCTCTCTCATTGTCAAATGAAGCTTCAAGGATAGGAATGGCTTGCATCCAATAGAGGTTTTGGCCAAAGGAGTCCCATAGGAATCCCCATTGCCAAGGATATTGGTGGCTCAACACAAACTACGGCAATGTTCTATTTTGTTAAAGATAACACCTACACACATTATTCAATATGACGAAGTTCAACTGGAGCCTATCTAGAGCCTTCAGCATTAGAGTAATATTCATGATACTCTGCCTGCAACCAAAGGAGAAACATAGACATGAACTGAGCTACAAATTCTTCGACTTATAGTAGCAACTTGCTTGAAAGTTACTCTGGTATAATTATGACAAAAATTCTGTGGGATTAATCATCAATGTCTGATTGATTTTAAGGCCTGCTCCATCAGATAGGACCCATCTCTGATGCTGCTTTGCTGATCAAGGACCAGAGAAGAGATAGTCTAAGAACCTAAGTGGAAACAAAATACCACTATTATACTAAACAAATATATTAATATATTGATGCCTAATGTCATTCAGCTAAAGTCATAGATTTATCCCTTGCTCGGCCATTGCCTCCTCTTCCAGTAGATGGAATAAACACAGAGACCCACAGGCAAATAGAAACCCAGAAAGGCTGAGTCCTTAGAACATTCAGTCCCACAAAGAGATGCCCCCATCAAATCCTTCTCAGAGCTACAATACCTCTGCAAAAGAGTCGGCTGGAAGACTACCTGTAAGAGCCAGGTGGGATGAAGGATACCAAGGAAACAAGGGCTTCTAGACACAATAAGACTGACTGAAATATGAACTCATAAAGAATAAGGCAGCATGCACAGACCTGCACAGGTCTGCACCAGCCACGGTAAGAGAGCTGGATATACAAGCCCATCTGTAACTCAGATACTATCTTCAATTGATAGCAACTTGAAAATAATAGTTTTGTTTTCTCCAATGGAGTCTCACTGACAAAAAAACAAACTATCCTTAAAGGCAATCCTCATGTCTAGCAGTATATAGTAAACACAAAACAACTCAATGGAATCTTAGGTATTTCTTTGACTCATAATGTTAAGTCATAGCTTTTTTATTGTTATTAATCCCAGCGGTCATTGGCACATGCATTAGGGCTTACAGTTTTCTGTTTTTATGGTAATTCTGTATGTATGAATTTGATTCTTCCTTTGTCTTATGAGTTTTTGTGCTTTTCTTTGTTTTTTTTATTTTGTTTTGTTTTTTTTATTTTGTTGTTTTTTTACTGTTCTGATTTGTGTTTGTTTTATTTTATGTTATTTCTTTTTTTAATGGATATTTTCTTTATTTACACTTCAAATATTATCCCCTTTCCTGGTCACCCCTCGCCCCCAGACACTTCCTGTCCCGTCCCCCATTCCTCCTGCTTCTATGAGGGTGTTCCCCCACCCTCCGCCACCCACTCCTGCTTCACTGCCCTAGCATTTGCCTACACTGGGGGGCATCAAGCCTTCACAGGACCAAGGGCCTCTCCCCCCATTGATGTTCTACAAGGTTACATATGTGGCTGGAGCCCTGGGTCCCTCCATGTATACTCCTTGGTTGGTGGCTTAGTCCCTGGGAGCTCTGAGGGTGTATGGTTGGTTGATACTGTTGTTCTTCCAGTGGGTTGCAAACCCCTTCAGCTCCTTCAGTCCTTTCTCTAACTCCTCCATTGGGGACCCTGTGATCAGTCAAATGGTTGGCTAAGAGCATCTGCCTCTATATTTGTCAGGTTCTGGTAGAGCCCCTCAAGAGACAGCTATATTAGGCTCCTGTCAGCAAGCACTTCCTGGCAACAGCAATAGTGTCTGGGTTTGGTGTCTGTATGTGGGATGGATCCCCAGGTGGGGCAGTCTCTGGATGGCCTTTTGTTCAGTCTCTGCTCCACATTTTGTCTCCATATTTCCTCCCGGGAATATTTTGTTCCCCCTTCTAAGAAGGACCCAAGCATCCACACTTTAGTCTTCCCTCTTCTTGAGCTTCATGTGGTCTGCAAATTGTATTTCTTAGATGTCTGTTTGTTTTGTAAGGAGAGACAGAAAATATATAGGTTCAGATGATAGGGAAGATAGGGAGAAAATGGGAGGGGTAGGAGAAAGTAGGCAGAATATATTGTATGAAAAAAACCCCACTATTTTGTATAAAGGAAAAATATAGAAACGGTAAAATGAGTGTATGTGAATTGTGCTTACAGCTTACCTGACAGTTTGAATCCATGAATGGTTGTAGGTCTGAGCCTTAAACATCAGTTTTCTGGAATTATAGGACGTACAAATGGATATTCAGCTTTCTCTATAAAGGCACAGAAAAGTCTGGTGTTAGGCTCCCAAGTAGATAAAAGTAGAAGGATGGAAGGACTTATGGGATTATAGGCCATTGATTAATTACTATCAAAAAAAGAAAAATGAGAAGGAAGATTTCATTTTGATTATAAAGAGCTTACATATCTTTATGAACGAAGAAAACATATGCTTTGAGGGAGTATAATGAGCAGCACTGAAAGTAATAATTTAAGAAATAATGAAATTTCTGGTCATTCCAAGAAAAATTAAAATCTTATATGTTGATGCATACTAGCTTTTACTTTAACACCAAGAAATATGTGACTGCACTGATAGCATCAATTATTTACTTTGTAGATTTGAGTTATTGTATCAGGAACTAATTTTAAGTCATTTATTCATTTGTATGCATATGTCTGTGTTTGCTGCTTATGTGTGGTTTACAGAGAACAATTTGCTGGGCTCAATTTTCTCCTTCTACCATACGGAATCAAGAAATCTCAAACATCAAAAATTTATAATTATTTAATGATTGTTTTCTATTTGGGAAATTTAATTATCAAAAAGACTCCTGAAAATATCTGGAAGCCTAGTATAGTCTCTACTTATTATGTAAACATTACTCATAATAAATTGAAAATCATTACCAAAGATTCAGTTGATGAAAATATCAGACAAGCTTTCACAAATATTACAACTTATTCCAAAATAATACAAAAAGAGCATGGCCCACTGTGGTTAGTGTATATAATTTTTAAGTAATATGTTACTATGCATTTTGTACTTATTCATCAGTTCCTGAGAAAATGTACATGGAAGAAGCTGAAGCTTATCAGAAAACTACTGTCAAGACAGAAACATCTAGAACTAGATATCAACCTGTAACAAGTAATAAAACTTCATGCAGATGGTGCTGAAAACATATCTGTACTCCTTATAATTAAACTAAGAGAATCTATAATTCCAACTATACTGTATATAGTAAAAAACAAATATTTTAGATGCTACTATACTAACATATTTTAAGGAAAACTATTCTCTATTATGACAAAATGACAGACTGCAATACAGTAATGTTACAGTTCTGCAATAAAAATAATAATATCTTCCTCTGAAATGATTTCTTTGTTTTGGTGATAATTTGAAAAAAATTAGAAAAGAAAGGCTTGCTAGATGGCAACCAAAAGAATGGATTTTACTGATCTCAGAGAGTCCTTTGATTCTTTGTTAATTTGTACCACATTGGGAAAGTTTTACGAACGGTACACACTTTCCTTCTTATATTACTTGAGTTATATTGTGCAGTGTGTTTCTTTGTACTTACTACTTGTATTCTTCCTCTCAGATTTCTAGAGTAAAAGAAAGACCACTAGAGGAGGCTGGCTTTGTCAATAGCAAATCCCTCCAGACTTCACATCCATCAAGAGAAATCTACAACTGACAAGGGTGAGGCGATTGGGAGCATCTCCAGGATGAAACAGAGACATGGAGTAAAGGAGGCACCAAAGAAGAAATGACAGTGACCTTAGCTGTGATTTATTATATTAGGGATAAGGAATCTGAAGAGGCCACCTTCTTTAGCCTGGCAGGAACCCCAGTAGAACAATAGAGGCACTAACCCACCCACAAAACTTTCAACCCCAAATTTCTCCTGTCTACAAGAAATGTAGGCACTCAGATGGAGCAGAGACTGAGGGAACGGCCAACCAATAACCTGGCAATTTGAGACCCATCCCATGGGCAACAACCAATCCCTAATACTATTAATGACACTCTGTTATGCTTGCAGACAGGAGCATGTTATCCTCTGAGAGACTCCACCCAGCAGCTGTCTCAGACCCATACAGACACCCACAGCCAAAAGTAGATGGAACTTGGGGACTCTTATCTCAGCCTCTAATTTACATGATAAAAAAAGTTGGTAATCAATCTGGAATGGTCTCTGAAGACAACGCACAAAAGAGAAGGCTTAGATGTAGGCTGTGCCCTTTCTGAAGCAGGGGGAAGAACATGGGGTTGGTCTTGCGAGAGAGTGGGATTGCTTTCTATAACAACATATACCTATCTTGACTTTAAGTTACTCTGAGGGCAAAAGCTACAGGCTTCTGGATCTCTTGAACTTGTTGCCTACTCCAGGTGATTAGGTAAAGATTTATTGATTTATTGCTATTGCTCCTTTTTCTTGCCAAGGACACCAAAGCCTCTCTGGCTAGGCTAGTTAACTCTGCGAATCAGAGAGGAAGAGAAGGAAAAGACTAAAGTCTTTTTTCACAGCCAAATATCAACAACAACAAAAATATACGTTCATACAAACATTTACATTTTCATTAACATCTTTATTTACATATTAACACATTCACATTTTTGTAGGCCCGGTTACCTGTCTCATATATTCCATGAATACATACATACACACATATAGCTACACACATATCTATAGATAAACAAACATATACTTTGGATGGATGGGAGGATGGATGGATGGATGGATGGATGGATGGATGGATGGATGGATGGATAGAGCAGAACTCCCCAAGCCAAACCATCAAAGCAACAAGTTTCTTTTCTCTGTCCTTCTTACACCTTAATACAAAAAGTTCTTTAGAAAATATCTCAGAGATAAAATGTTACATAAAATGGAACTTACAGGAGGAAGTTGATATTAAGTTCAAAACAGTTTTTAACCCTAATATACTCATTATAAGTTCAAAGCAATAGTTTTTACATGATCTTGCCTTATCATAATGCATACTTGTAGCTTTGTCCTTGGACCTAAATATTTTCTCTTAAACACAAATTTGTCCCAAGCCTATTTCTTTTTTTAGTATAATTATAGAAGCACATTGTATTTCTTATTATGCAGTCTTTACTTACTATATGAGGAATGGTCACATTCTACTCTTGTTCAAACTTCATTACATCTGCCTAGCAAAGCAACTAAGACCATCTCTTAAAACTTTCTTTCTAAAATTATTTAAATAAAATCAGGAATTATATAGAATCATTAATTCATCTAAACAGCATTAATTCATGAATGTGCAGCTTTACATTGATCTGCAGGAAATCTGATCAATAGGGTGGCCTAATGCCCAGGGATTACTATATTAATTTGATAATGACAGTAAAGGCATACCAGCTGCAAGAAGCAATCCTGAGATGAAGTCTCTTTGCGACACAGCTATTGAGCTCACCCATTGCAGAACATGTAAAAACAGTGGACCACCCCAGTAACATATACATCACTTATGTGGCTGTAGTAATCTCAAATTTGATGAAGAATGATAAGTCAAAAGAATACACTACAGGAAGACAAATGAGTCTAGAGGATTAAATTCTGTCTTCGTAAAAATTTTAGTTTTATACAATCTCTGTTTATGATCCTATACATTTTAATTGATGTATGTATTATATCTAAAAATGTGGAAGAGGTATTTGATTTTGATTGTTTTACCTTTAAATCTTCTGTAGAACTCACGCCATACCAGTAACACATGTCTGTTTACAGCACTCAGTGATTGTCTTAGTCAGAGTTTTTATTCCTGCACAAAACATCATGACCAAGATGCAAGTTCGGGAGGAAACAGTTTATTCAGCTTACACTTACACACTGCTGTTCACCACCAAAGGAAGTCAGGACTGGAACTCAAGCAGGTCAGGAAGCAGGAGCGGATATGGAGGCCATGGAGGGATGTTACTTACTGGCTTGCTTCCCCTGGCTTGCTCAGCTTGCTTTCTTATAAAACCCAGGACTACCAACCCAGGAGTGGCACCACACACAATGGGCCCTCCTCCCTTGATAACTAATTGAGAAAATGCCTTACAGCTGGATCTCATGGAAGCATTTCCTCACCTGAAGCTCCTTCTTTACAATAATTCCAGCTTGTGTCAAGTTGATATACAAAATCAACCAGTACAATTGACCCTTTGTCAGTTTGACACACAAGCACATCACTATTAAACCTCAACCCTTACTTTCTTATTCAGCCGCAAATTCTAATAACTTTAAAAGTCCCAAAATCTTTACATATTAAAAGTGAAATCCCTTTAAAATATCCATTATCTTTTAAAATTCAAAGCCTTTTAAAAATTCAAAGTCTCTTAATTGTGTACTCCACTAAAATACCTTCTTCAAGAGGGAAAAATATCAGGGCACAGTCACAATCAGAAGCAAAATCAAACTCTAACTGTCCAATGACTGGGATCCACTCATGATCTTCTAGGCTTCTCCAAGGGCTTGAGTCACTTCTCCAGCTCTGCCTTTTGTAGCATACACCTTGTCTTCTAGGCTCCAGATGTCTGTGCTCCACTGCTGCTGCTGTTCTTGGTGGTCATCTCATGTTACTGGCATCTCCAAAACACTGCAACTAGGCTTCACCAATAGCCTCTCATAGACACTTTTCATGGTGCCAAACCTCAACTCCTCTGCATGACCCCTTCAGTCCTGGGCCGTTCATTCCAACTGAGGCTGCACCTTCACCAATGGCCTTCTGCAGGCTCTCAGACTGCCCAAACCCCAGCTGCTTTTCATGAACCCTTCATGCCTTCAAAATCAGTACCACCTTGGTGACTCTTACACATTAACAAGTCCAGCCACAGCACAAGGTACAACCTTGGCTATCTCTGGAACACAGCCTCTTTGTGCTCTCAGAAAACACTTCTTAGAAAATGTCACCTCAATGATGCTGGTCTCTTCTTAATCACCACTAATATCTTTGCTCCAGCTAACCAGAATCAAAAGTCCTAGTAATGTAAAGTTTTCACTTTATTAGTTCTGGTATCTTGTTAATCACAGCTGATTCTTCTGCCCCAGCTAGCCAAAACCACAGAATCTTCACCATCAAAATAGCAAGGGCCCTGATAAGAGTCTTTAATCTTCCCTTTGAAATTTCACAAGCCATGACTCCATCTTCTGCACTGTTCTAAACATTATCTTCTAAGCTCCTATACAATATCCCACAGACTTCTTAACATCAAATGTCTCTTCTAACCTAAAGTTGCAAAGTCCTTCCCCAGTCCTCCCCAATACATGGTCAGGTTGTCACAGGAATGCCCCACTCCTGATACTAATTTGTCTTAGGCAGGGTTTCTATTCCTGCACAGAAAAGATCATGACCAAGATGCAAGTTGGGGAGGAAAGGGTTTATTCAGCTTACACTTCCACATTGCTGTTTACCACCAAAGGAAGTTAGGACTGAAACTCAAGCAGATCAGGAAACAGGAACTTGGTGCAAAGGCCATGGAGGGATGTTACTTACTGGCTTTGTTCCCCTGGCTTGCTCAGCCTGCTCTCTTATAGAACCCAAGACTACCAGCCCAAGGATGGCACCACCCACAATGGGCCCCCCATCCTTAATAAGTAATTGAGAAAATGCCTTACAGCTAGATCTCATGAAGGCATTTCTTCACCTGAAGCTCCTTTCTCTGTGATAACTCCAGTTTGTGTCAAGTTGATACACAAAACCAGGCAGTACAGTGATGTTCAGCTTAAAATATGTTATCATTTTAAAGAAACTTCTTTGGGAAGTTTCTTAGATCTAGAACAGTGGTGCCTGTGGGTGGCAACCTCTACTTGGATTACATATTAGATATTGTATGATTCATAGGGGTAGCAAAATTACAGTTAGAGCATGGCACAAAATAATTTCATGGTGGGTGTCACCACAACACAAGGAACTGGACTAAAATGTCACAATATTAGGAAGGTTGAGAATCACTCATCTAAATAATTTTATTTTGTGTGAAGAATACATTTGAGGAGTATCTGTACTATTTTCCTGAAGATTCTGTCCAGGTTGACATATTATCTATCTGGTGATTGTGTGTTCTGATACTTATAAGTCAATACCATTATTCTTTTCCTCTTGTAAAACCAGGGAACAGCTGTGTGACACAAGCTATTCTATGATATATTAGTGTACTTTTTTATGACTTGTATTTTTCTTTTAAACACCTCAATAGAATAGTTTAACTGGCATAAAACTTAAAAGTTCCAAGTTCAGCCACTTTTCAGTGGGTGTGTGAATTGTTGCACTATAGGTCCTCTTCTCAGAGAGGAAGACTGGAACAGATAGTTTGAGGTTAAGAGAGAAAAATGATCTTCCTGCTCATGACAATGAACTAAGAAGTGTGGCTGAATTGAGAACCTACTATATGTCATGAAGTTTTTGAATATGAAGGCTTTAGTGGTGAGAAAACTCAAGCAAAATCTCAACCTTTTTCCAGATATAGTTATATATTGTGTCTTTAAGATTTTGAAATGCTATAAACAGTGTTCTTAGGTGTAGGATAAAATAAAAAGTGAAGAGAAAAGCAACATATATTAAAATTCTTGTTTCATTTTAATCATTGACCGTGATAAAACAGTTTTGCCTTAATGTCAAATTGCATATTGAACTTATGGATGAGTGTGAGTTGTCAATGTGTTTATCAAATAAATATTTCAGATGATGTATATCATACAGTATATTATAGCTACATATAAATATAAATTATATAATTATATATACAATAAATATGTAAATTTATATTATAAAATATATATTGTATAATATAAATGTATGTAATATTTATACAATGTATGTAAATTTATATTATACTATATATTTATTGTACATATACATATATAAATATATAGTTCAAGAGCATGTTTATTATTCCAAAATTAATTAGAGCTTATGCTTGACCATAATAAATGACTTATGTGGGGTAATACTTTATGAGTTCTTGAGATTTTTTTTTACTTGAAATCTATAACTGTTTTAAAGAATTTCATAGTAAGTACTATATTCACATGATTTCCTTCCTTCACTCTCCTCCTTCAACTCTTGTGCCCCCATACTCCCTCTCGGATTCATGACATCTTCTTCTTACGTTATTATTACAGACGCATATACACATGCATTTGTGAGTGTAAACACAGCATACAGAGTCCATCTGTTGTTACTCATATGTGTGTATATTTAAGCCTCACTACTTTATGACAATTTGAAAACCTCTCAAACTTCATAGCCTTGACATTTTACAATTGGTAAGAAAACCCGGTATCACATGTACATTTAATACATAAAACCATCAGTCAATTTTACTATTCACTTACATTAAAACAAAAAATTTACAAAATTTAAATGTATAATATACACATAAACACTAGAAAGGGAACATAATGATAGCACAAAGATTATAGAAAGAAACAAGAGTCAGTCTCCTGCCTTCCTAAAATAAATAATGTGACAAGCATAAACTTAAAGATAATGAATTGATAATATAACACAAGTCACTCTATTTCATTCAATTATAAAAACATTCTGAAATGAGTTGCTTCAAGTCATTCATGTTTGTTTCATGTATATCCTTGAGTTTTTCAGTGTTTAAATTCATCTGCAGCATCTGCAATGACTTTCAGATGAATCTGGCTCAGTGCTGTACCAATTATTTTAGAGACTTTACATCCTTGCCTAAACTAGATGCTCAAATTCATGGATTCTGGACTCCTCATAAGTTTGATTTAGTGTTTTGATTGGTAAATTTAAATTGGTAAGTTTTCAAATCCAACAAGAATAAATTGTTCTGAACAAAATGTTTTATAATTTTATGTCTGAGTAATTTCCCTAAAACCACATTGCACGTACACTGCCCCATTCTTACTATAATACTGATGCATCAGACTTCATTATTATCTGCCTAGTATACTGAGATCATTACATTTGTTTTCTTAAGAGATCAAGAATGAAAGAAACATATGTTGTGCTCTTGAGACTGAGAATATGGCATTGAAGACATTAGAGTAACAAAGGGAGCCATAGATCATCAGAAATGTACTGGTCTGAGCAGAATAAAATATCATCTCTAGAATGTCACAAACATATAATCTTACTGGCTTCCCTTTCCATCAAAATCAGATAACTATACACAAATCCCCCCTCTAATGCAAGGATGTCAGTACACTGCAGACACTCCAAAAAGTAGTGAGCCTATCAGCTACAATAATTTCCCTATACATACCTGAAGTCCATTCATCAGTATTTTTCTTTGCATTGAAGTCTGTTTTATCTTTCTTTTTATTTATTTATTTATTTATATTTATTTTTTAACTGGATATTTTATTTGTTTACATTTCAAATGTTATCCATTTTCCCAGTTTCCCCTCTGGAAAGCCCCTATCCCATCCTCCCTCTCCCTGCTTCTATGAGGGTGCTCTCCCACTACCCACCCACTCCCACCTCCCCACCCTGACATTCCCCTACACTAGGGCATCCAGCCTTCATAGGACCAAGGGCCTCTCCTCCCATTGATGTCTTACAAGGCCATCCTTTGCTGCATATGTGAATAGAGCCATGGGTTCTTTCATGTGTACTCTGGTTGGTGGTTAGTCTCTGGGAACTCTGGGGAGTCTGGTTGGTTTGTTCCTTCTATGGGTTGCAAACCCCTTCAGTTCCTTCAGTTCTTTCTCTAACTAACTCCTCCATTGGGGACCCCATACTCAGTCCAATGGTTGCCTGAAAGCACCCGCCTGGGTATTTGTCAGGATCTGGCATGTGCACATGTGTTCAAAGTTCTTCCCCACTTTCTCTTCTATTAGTTTCAGTGTATCTGGTTTTATGTGCAGGTCCTTGATTCATTTGGACTTGAGCTTTGTATAAGAAGATAAGAAAGAAGATCTCAGAATATAGAAAGAGTTCCCATGCTCATGGATTGGCAGGATTAATATAGTAAAAATGGCCATCCTGCCAAAAACAATGTACAGTTTCAATGCAATCCCTATCAAAATTCCAACTCAATTCTTCATAGAGTTAGAAAGAACAATTTGCAAATTCATTTGGAATAACATAAAACCCAGGATAGTGAACTATTCTCAACAACAAAAGAATTTGTGGGGGGAATCACCATCCCTAATATCAAGCTTTATTACAGAGCAATTGTGATAAAAACTGAATGGTATTGGTACAGAGATAGGCAGATAGATCAATGGAACAGAATTTAAGATCCAAAAATGAACCCACACACCTACGGTGACTTCTCTTTGACAACGGAGCTAAAATCATCCAGTAGAAAAAACACAGCATTTTCTTTTTCTTTTTTTTTTTAAAGATTTATTTATTTATGCATATGAGTGCTCAGTTTGTGTGTAGACCTGTCTGACAGAAGAGGACATCAGATTCTGTTATAGATGATTGTGAGCCACTGTGTGGTTGCTGGGAATTGAACTCAGGACCTTTGGAAGAGCAGCTAGTGCTCTGAGCCGCCGAGACATCTCTCCAGTCCCCCACCTGGCTCTGTGCTGCGATGGATGGTGCATTGGACTTCTAGACAAGTGGTTTTCTTTTTTTTTTATTTTTTTTTATTTTTGATACTTTATTTACATTTCCGATGTTTCCCCTTTTCTGGGTCTCCTCTTTGGAAACCACGTATCCCCTCCCCCGCTCCGCCTCTGTGAGGGAATTCCTCCTCCCACCTACCCGCCCACCCATTCCCATATTCCCACCTTGACATTCCCCTTTACTGGGGCCTCTAGCACCCTCAGGCCCAAAGTCATCTCCTTTCTCCCTGATGGCCATCGAGGTGATTCTTCTGCCTCATATGTAGTCCAAACCATGGGTCAATAGATGTGTATTCTTTGGTTAGTGGTCTG
>JAPYYD010003136.1:0-14503 GCA_028551405.1 Uromys caudimaculatus
ACTGAGAGTGAGGTCCCAGATGGAGGAGTTGGAGAAGGGACTGAAGGAGCTGAGGGAGTCTGCAGCCCCATGGAGGGAGCAACACTGTCAACTGGCCACACACGCGCACACACACACACACACACACCCGGTCCTCCTGGAGACTGGACCACCAACCAAAGAATATACATGGAGGGACCCATGGTTTGGACCACATATGTGGCAGAGGAGGGCCTTGTTGGCCATTAGGGGGAGGAGTCGCACCAGTAAAGGGGAATGTCAAGGTGGGAATATGGGAGTGGGTGGGCAGGTGGGTGGGAAGTAGAATTCCCTCATAGAGGCGGGGAGGGGGAAGGGATAGGTTGTCTCCAAAGAGAAGACCTAGAAAGGGGGAAACATTGGAAATGTAAATAAAGTATCAAAATAAATAAATAATAAATAAATAAATAAATAAATAAATAAATAAATAAATTAATTAATTAATTAATAAAAAGAATCTCTTTCCCCAGCTGGGCTGCTTTGTCTGGCCTCAGTGGGAGAGGATGCACTTAGTCCAGATGCAACCTGATGTCCCAGCGTGGTACCCAAGTGGTTAATGGAGGGAGAGGTTTGAATGGGCAGGACTGGGAGGAGACAAAGGAGGGAGGCTATGATCAGTATGTAAAGTGAATAAATTAATTAATTTTAAGAAATAGTAATGTCATGTGAATATGTTTTTGTTTTAATTCCTGGTATGGAATATGGGGCTGCTTCAGATTGCCCACAGCTGCTAACAACTATGATTGTCTCGTGCTCTAGAAGGAGCATGATTTTTTCCAGCTGCAGATAGTTTGCATTTGGGACTCTGGAGAAGGTATAAATGGGAGAGCCCCAAGAAGGTCTGTGGTGGCTGCTGCTCCCCCTGCTGCTGTGGTTTGCCAAGTGGTCAAGAGCAAAGAGATAAGAAGAAGAACCTGCATATCCTGATGACAAAAAGCAACATTGCCCCAAGGAACTGGAGGCTCCTAGTCAGCCGGAAGTAGTCTAAAGAGGTCTACACCCTTTTCCCCTCTAACCTTTCTCTCCTACCTAATGTTGGGAGAGGGTTGGAAGGATAGTGAAGAGGTCAGTTCGGGGCCTTTGGAATATTCCACCAGATCCCTCCCCTCCTAGAAGAGAAAGGTCCTAGAGTTCAGAGGCACCTCTCCCTTCTGGAAGGGAGAGGCTAATTACTTTCCTCAGACCACAGGTGGGAGACTGACCATCCAGCCACCTGCAGGTAGGGGAGGCGCCCAGAGCACATAGACATATTCTGCAGGGCAGACCAACCGCTGGTCACCTACAGACAAGGGGAGTCCTTGCCATCTCATTCCCTAAGGACCAATCAGTTTAAAAGTCACACTGTTCTGCCAATCACATTGAGCCTAGTGGCTGCTGCTCTGAAAACTGTATAAAGACTCCCCAAACGGGCCGCCTGGGGTCGAGACCTCTCCGTTGGGTGCAGGGCTACCCCAAGTCCTTGGAACAATACATTCCTCTTGCTGATTGCATCGATCCCAGACTCTGCGGTGTTCACTGGGAAGGGGGGGGGTCTCCGGTAAGCTAAGGCTCGCCAGAGTCTTACAATGGTAGATATAAGAACCCAAAAAGTAGCCTCCAAAATACGACTATAGTAACTTGTGCTCAGTTGACACACAAAACCAACCAAACAAACAAAAAACAATTAAAAAAAAAAAAAAACAACTCAGCAAGAATTTAGCCAATGTTGGGTCAAAAACGTCTGGAGTCTGACAAAGTGTTTTATTTTTCCTACACGTTTAAACACAGGAAAACTTTGGGAAAAAAGTATCCTTGTGACATTATCTTATTAAAGCTTTAGGCATGGCTACATCAAACTCCCTTGCAAAGTAGTCTCTTTAGCAAAGCCCTTGTGACCTTTACTGTAAGACTCTGGGGAGCCTTAGTTTGCCAGAGACACCCATCCTCCCACCCACCCCACCCCACCCCCAGTGAACAACAAGGAGTTGGGGATCAATGCAGAAAGCAAGAGGAATTTACTGTTCCGCATGCTGGGGTCGCCCTGCACACAAAGGAGGGAGAGAAGCACCATGTGCAGCCTGTTCAGTGAGTTTTTATACAGTTTTCAGAGCAGCAGCCATTAGGCACAATGTGATTGGCAGAACAGTGTGACTTTTAAACTGATTGGTCTTTAGGGAAGAATGTGGCAAGGACTCCCCTTGTCTGTAGGTGGCCAACAGTTGGTCTGCCCTTCGTAATGTGTCTACGTGGCTCTGGGCGCCTCCCCTACCTGCAGGTGGCCGGATGGTCAGTCCCCCACCTGTGGTCTGAGGAATGTAATTAGCCTCTCCCTTCCAGAGGAGAGGGGTGCCTAAGTGGTCCATGACCTTTCTCTTCCAAGAGGGGAGGGAATCTAGTGGAATTTTCCAAAGGTCCTGAACTGACCTCTTCATTACCATAGAATGGATTCTACGGACAGAGAAACAGCTCTGGAGTCCGGGCCTGTGGAAAGGATTTGCAATAAGCATAAAAATGTGTTCTATTAACTGAGAGACAATGCTCAGGATTCTGGGAGATTCATGAGGGCTGGCTTTCCAGAATAGCAAAGATTACCAGGTACTAACACTTCCATTCATCGCCTTCTGGATAGAAAACAGGCCTGCTCATGGCATAGCTTCTATTGAAGAGAAAAGTCTGCATATCTAACGATTCTGATTTCTCCTGTGCTATCTGTAAGCTGTGTCCTCTAAGGGTTCCTATCCCAGGAGACCCTATTTTGCATATGCAAATATTCCACTGTCCTAAAACAACTAAACTCCCAATGGTTCTAGTTCAAACATTTGATTGCAAGCATAAGCCACGCCCGCAAGTTCTTTTGACCACGGGTACCTTTACCCTTATTAGCCCTGCTGTGTGGTGTTGGGTGTCTTTGTTTTGTAACTTGAAATTTTAAACTATTTTTAGTACTTGTAGCTGTTCCTATCGAGTGACATATTGAATATAATAACAAGAGTCAACTTTGGTCTTATTAACTAAAATTCCTTATGGCTCCACAAAAAAAAATTAATTCCCTCTCTCTCTCTCCCTCCCTCCCTCTCTCTCTCTCTCTCTCTCTCTCTCTCTCTCTCTCTCTCTCTGTGCGCATGCGCGCACGCGTGTGTGTATGTACATGAGTACAGGTATCCATAGAGGCCAGAAGAGAGTATCAGACCATCTGGAACTGGAGTTACAGGTGGTAGTTGTCTGGTCCAAAGGGGACTCCAAATTTCCGAACTCCGAAAGGCAGTCTAAATATTCTGAAATGAACTCAGCTTGGACTATTGGAGGATTTCTGGCAGTTAGAAAAAAACAAGCGGTCCTCAGAAATTTGTGAACCTTGTTCTGCTCTACCAAAAAGAGTCATTTCCCTTCCCTCTGGCAGAAGGGACTTTGGCTACCTGTGGTGCCTATTAGCATATCAAAGCTCCTGCTGACCTCCAGGCTCCCTGAGTATCACAAACACCTGCTTCACATTTCAGAGTCCCTGCAGGCATCCTAACCCCTCTCACCTCCTCGCTACCCCAAACCACTCTCCTCAAGCTCCTTGTTCTCCTTACAACTCTGCAATTCTCAAAAAAGGTCGTCCCTCTCTCTCTCTCTCTCTCTCTCTCCCTCCCTCCCTCCCCCCCCCCCCATTCCATAACCACACCATGGAGCAGTCACGTCCTCAGCTTACACAATTGTGAGCTACCTTGGGTGCCGGGAACTGGACTCAGGTCCTCTGCAAAGCAATGCATGGTCTTAACCACTGAGTCATCTCTTCAGTTCCTGATTCTATATTTTTACACCCAGTTCTCTTCTCCTTTTCTCTTTCATTTTTGCTTTCTCTCTTTTTAAAAGGCATCTCTTGGGAGTAGTATTTCAAAGATTCAGGAAACCTGTGTAAAGAATCCCTGGCTAAGAAAAACATCCTCTGAGTACATCCCAGGGATTCCACTGAGACCTTGTAAAACTATCCTAGTTCAAAGTATTTTCAAACCAGCCTGCCTAACTGATGGCTTTCATGAATGCTGCTGGATTACACTTAGCCTGAATTAAATAACTCCAAGAGGCAGTCCAGCTCTCCACTTTGTCCTCTGTTCACACCATCAATAAATATCAGCTATTGATTGGTTCTATGGTGCCCCGACCCTTAAGAAAGAATTTGATGTTTGTGTCTGTATAACCAACAGGCTTGTTGCTTCAGTTCCTCTCCTCATCCCCTTATCTTCCTGTCCTATCCTGGATTTTTTAAGGCTGTCTCAGGATATAGCCCAGGCTAGCCTTAAACCTATACTCTACCCACTGTGGCCTCCTAAGAGCTGGAGTTTCAGTTCCATGACCCTCTCAGGCTCCTCACTGTCTGGTTTACTTCCATGTTCTAAATGTTTTATGATTGACCCACCGTCTAGCTCACTGTGCGTCCCACGTAGGCCTCAAACTCACAATCCTCCTGTCTCATCCTTTAGGGATGTAGGACCACTTGTACCCCAGCATAGGTAGCATCAACACGTAGTTGAGGCTTCAGCATGGACTGTGTGTGTGTGTGTGTGTGTGTGTGTGTGTGTGTGTGTGTGTGTGTGTGTGTGAATTTAATATTGGAGCCTTGTGAGATCTGAGTGTCTGCCTCATCCCAAGACTTCACTGCATGACAGAGGGTATAGGGCTTTCTCTCCCTCCTCCTCTCTCCCTTCTTCCTCCCAGCGCCTTCCTTGTTTTTTGAGAAGAGAAGCCCTCCTATACTGGGCTCCCCATGTTATACTGGGCTTTTTTATGTCGTTCTTGAATCTTCCATCCTATGTCTCCTCCTGTATCAACACATCTACTTTTTAAAATTCTCCGTAGGTTCATCTAATTATTTTGTGTGGCGGTGTACTTCTATTGGTACACAGTCATGTGCTGTTTGAACTGAGAGGAAACCTGAGTCTGGAAGCAGGGTTACCCCTTCCTGATCCCCCATTTCAGACCTAAGCATGTTTCTCACTACGTGCCCTTCAAGGCTCCCTGTCTGGGGATAAGCTGCCCCCTTAACCTGATGACAGGGAGGAGAAACAGTGAAGCAGGCCAAGAAAAACGCCAGGTCTTTGGGAACACCTAGAAGGCATAGCATTTCAGAACCAGCCGGTCACTGTTGTTCATTCCGGATGTACCTGCCAGGAAAGAGAAGCCAGAAGCTCAGTTGTGGGTAGCTCGCAGTGGAGAAAAAACTCATCCAGGAACCCCAGCGGACTGACTCAACCTCCCCAGTTGGTTTCTGCTGGATTGTGAGCACTGGACTGGATGATGTCACCTATGCTGCTACTTGTTCTTGTCCTCAGAAGTTTCACTTGAGGAGACACTGTGCTCTGCCTGGGACTTTATTGGGACCTCCAGCTGGCTGCCTTTGGGGCCTTTTCCTATGTGATTCCTGCTGTATTTGCTATCTGTCTGTCATCCTTCTTTCTATCTTTCTTTCTATCTATCTATCTATCTATCTATCTATCTATCTATCTATCATCTATCATCAGTCTGTCTGTCTGCTATCATTTGCTATTTATTCTTTTCCTTTAGCTTGCTATATACTTAGTAAAGGCACTCATTCAAAACTGAAAGCATGGCTCTCACAGATCTTTCTGGACCATACAAAATAGGACGTGTGTGTGGTGGGTTGTACACACCACATGTGGAAACTTGTAGGCGACCACATCGCTGAACTCAGGTCAGAGATAAAAGGGATAATTGAGTTATGAGCTAGTCAGAGAACGAGCTGAGGCTTATGACCTAGGCATTTATTAATAAATAATTGGTGTCAGAGTTGTTATTGCCCGGAATTAAGTGGTGCCAGGAAAAACTCGTTTTACAGAGAAGAGGTAGACAATGAGGGAGTAGGAAAGAGGAAGGAAGAAGGAGGAGGGGAAGACGGGAAAGGGGAAGAGAAGGAAGAGGATGGGGTGTGGGGAGAATGAGGAGGAGGGAGAAAAAGAGACGGGAAAAGGGGAAGGGAGGTGTGGGCATCTAGTCTAGGCTCCGCCCCACAGTTGCCTGGCAACAGCCAGGTGTGCCTGACTCACTATAAAAGGGGATGCTTGTCCCTCCTCCCTCTCTTGCTTTCTCTTGTTCCGGCTCCCCCTCTCTCCCCATTCCCCTCCCCCTCTCTCTCCACGTGCTCATGGCCAGCCTCTCTTCCCCCCTTCTCCCCCCCCTTTCTCTCAACTTCCCTCTCCATGCCCTAAATAAACTATTCTATTCTATACCCACCTTGTGGCTGGTCCCTCAGGGGAATGGGATGACTCAGCAGGAGCCCTCAGAGGCAAGCCCTTCCCCCACACCTTACCGTGCCACCAAACATATTCCTTCCTCTTCTTTCTTTTTATAAGACACAACAGGAGGAATAGAAAGAGAAGGAAGGAAGGAAGGAAGGAAAAGAGAGGAAGGAAGGAAAAGAGAGGAAGGAAGGAAGGAGCGGACAAGAAAAATGATGATGGAGAAGGCAAACAGCAGGAGGACCGAGGAGGAGGAGGAGGAGGAGGAGGAGGAGGAGGAGGAGGAGGAGGAGGAGGAGGAAGAACTTCATATGCCTCTATGAAAGTTCTCCGAGCCGGGCAGTGGTGGCGCACGCCTTTAATCCCAGCACCTGGGAGGCAGAGGCAGGTGGGTTTCTGAGTTCGAGGCCAGCCTGGTCTACAGAGTGAGTTCCAGGACAGCCAGGGCTACACAGAGAAATCCTGTCTTGAAACCCCCCCCCCCCCCCAAAGAAAAAGTTCTCCGAGCAGGAATATTTAGAAAATGAGATGTTTTGCTGCCCGGGAACATCGTTCTTGGCTGCTGCATCGCATTCCCCGTGACTCCCTGGAGCTCAGACAGGGCTGACCCGTAACGCAGGAAGACTGATATTTGCCCTCTCAGGAGGGCCCATGATTTGGCATCATTGGAGAACAGGTGAGGACGCACATGGACTGCAAGATGGGGGTGGTCCTCTCTGGATCTCGCAGGCCTTTCTGGAGAGGAAGCTCAAAGAAAGCCACCCTAAAATATGCTGCTTTGAGGACCTGAAGGCAACTGGGGACGGGGGTGTGTGAGGCTCCCTGCCTGCCTCCTCGCCGCCTGTAAGTAGGACATAAACTTGTACAGAGTTCCTCTCCCACACCTGGAGAAGGCATCAGAAGGAGACAGTAACTCCTCTTGGCTCGCTGTGGGGTACATCGTGTTATAAATTGTCATGCACTGTTTGAGTTCAGTGAGAAGCTGGCTCTGGAAGCAGGGGTCCCCATCTCCTGCTGACACTTCACACCTTTGTTTCAAAGAATCCTCCAGATTATCTGGGGATGAGCTGGTCCCCTTAGCTCTGTGACGGGGAGGAGAGAGCAGCAAAACCACCCAGAAAAAAACAGTGCACCTTTGAGAGCAACTGGAAGGTGAGCCATTGCCAAGTGTCACTATTGTTTATCTCTTGTGTGAACGTGCCTGCAGGGGGAGAGTGGAGCCAGAAGCTCGGCCGCGGGAGGCTCAACAATGCACTCCGGCTGACGGCCTCAACTTCCCCAGTTAGTGTCTGCTAATTTGTTCTTTTATTTCGAAGCTTTGTTTGAGGAGACGCTCTGCTGGGCTGGAACTCTAAGTAGGGTACTTAAGCTGGCTGCCTTAAAGAGGCTTCCATAGTCAGTTTCTGCTGAGTGTCTGAGTATCTGATTTGATATGTTCCTGTCTATCCATCCATCCATCTACCTGTCTACTTATCTGCTACCTCTTCTTTTACTTTGGCTTGCTGTATACTTAATAAACTCATCCAAAACCAAACATATGGCTAATATAAGCCATTCTCTGCATCACCCAGAGCACTAGCCTTATCCTCTTTAAGTTTTCCCATAAGTATATATATTTCTTCATTTATGAAAGAGTTTTGTCCCAGTAAATCCTTTTTGAATTGTAAATATCATTCTTTGAAGATGTCTGACTGATAGCGTAGAGTCAGCAGGCAGATGTGACATCTCCCCTAGGGATGAGTAATGGTCTAGGGACAATCATTCTGAGGAACTTGGGTGAGGTCTGCCTTTATAGAAAAGGCTAGGTGAGGTCTGTATCCACAGACAGCAGGAAGGTCTCCAGGTCATCAACAAGATCCACTCCTAGCTTTAAGGTCAGAAAAACAGGTATTTAATCTCCTCCCTGGAGAAGAGGCCCCAGTATGTTTAACATTCCTGGTTTCCCTAGTGATTACAGAGAACAAGGACCTTTGTGGCCCCAACAAAACCCCAAGTCAGAACTCCACCGCCTACTTAGAGCACACCACTTCTGACCATTTCAAAGTTGAAGAATTATACCTTAAACCACCACAAACTGGCATCTGTCTGTATTTGCACCTGTGTTTGCCAGTGCTCTTTAGAAAAACAGAACCAACAGCATCCTAATAAATATATATTAAAGGGGGGGAACTGATCAGTCAAACTGCATTGAAACAGTGGTCTGTAGTACATATGGAAACAAACAAAAACCCCTATTACATTTTGTTTATTTGGTTGGTGTCTTAGTTTGGGCGTTATTGCTGTGAAGAGACACCATGACCTCAGCAACTCTTATAAAAGAAAGCATTTCATTGGGGCTGGCTTATAGTTCAGAGGTTTAGTTCATTGTCATCATGGCAGGAAGCATGGCAGCATGCAGGCAGACATGGTGCAGCAGAAGTAGCTGGGAGTTCTTCATCTGGATCAATAGGCAGCAGGAAGATACTGCGAGCCAATGGTCCTGGCTTGAACTTCTGAGACCTCAAAGTCCATCCCCCAGAGACACCCTTCCTTCAACAAAGCCACGCCTCCTATTAGTGCCATTCGTTATGGGCCTATGGGGCCATTTTTATTCAAACCACCATAGTAGTCTTTGTATGTTGTTGGGCATTAAACCCAGGACCTGATACATGTTAAGCACATGCTACCCCTGAGCTACATACCTAGTTCTCTCAAAATTTTTATTGAGGACTTGGAGAGATGGCTCAGTGGATAAGAGCACCAGCTGCTTATCCAGAGACACGAGTTCAGTTCCTAACACTCATATTGAGTAGCTCACAACTACCTGTAATTACACATCCACAGTATCTGAATGACACTCTCTTCTGTCTTGTTGGTCATCTATGCATGCAGCATTCATGTACACAAGCACATACATACATACATAAAAAAATAAAGAACAGCCAGGCAGTGTGGCACACGCCTTTAATCCCAGCACTTGGGAGGCAGAGGCAGGTGGATTTCTGAGTTCGAGGCCAGCCTGGTCTACAGAGTTGAGTTCCAGGACAGCCAGGGCTACACAGAGAAACCCTGTCTTGAAAAACCAAAATAATAATAATAATAATAATAATAATAATAAATAAAAATAAAAAACAAATCTTCTTAAAACTTGTATTGATCATGTAAGTTACAGAGGCTAGGGAGAGGGCTCAGTGGTTAAGAGCCCTGATTGCTCTTCCAGAGGACCCAGGTTCGAGTCTCAACATGTACATGACCGCTCACAGCCCTCTGTAACCCAGCTACAGGGACTCAGAAACTTTCTTTCATTCTCCACAGGCACCTGTGCTCACAGACACATATCCCATCACATGCGTATAATTAAAAATAAAATAAAACTTAACAACAGAAAAGCTCAGCCTGCCAGGGCTGCTCCAAAGACATCAGAAAACAGCCCAGACAACGGGGACCGAAAAAAGCACATAAGGAAAGGGTTCTTTCTGCACCTTAACTGTCATGAGAGAAATGTGTATTAAAACATCGAATGCCATTTAAATGATTAAATGGGGTAAACACTAAAAACTATAACAAATGCAATGTTGACGAGTGCGGGCTAGCACGGCTCTCCCCTCAAAGAGAACAAGACACAACTTATTCTTGAGCCCAGGAACAGGGATTCAAGTTGACCTAACTACCGTGTTCCAGTGAGGAAACTGGTCAGTGAGACGTTTACAAAGGCCGCAAAGTGCAGGAAGGATCAGTTAGTAAAGACGTTTCCATGTGAAATTGGATCGTTAGGAAGGTGTTTTCCAAATGTATTGGTGGAGATAACAGGTTAGCCAACTGAAGCTAAGTGGGGATATCTCTTACTAGGGGCCTCAGATGCTATCTCATGGCCTTCTTAGCTTTGCAGTTGGTTGTCTGTTGGAACACCACATTCAGGAAAGGTTTGATCTGACAGTCACAAGGATACTAACTAGGTCATACACAGAGGTAAACAATGAATGCTGTGTTAAGAATAGCCCAAGACTGGATCAGCAACATTCCAACTCTCCACAATCGCTACATCCTAATCAGTCAGTGAATATTCTGATTCCACCCCAGGGGTGGCTTTCTTCTTCCATTCACAGCAACTGGAAAGACCATATGGTCACATGATTTTGATCAGAATCAGATGTACATTTGTTAGCAAAATTATTTGGAGATACTAGCTTTATATGAATATATGCGCTGAGAGCCATTACATTTGTTAAATGTTATTGAAGGGATACTAGCCACCGGAGCATGTGGCTCTGGCAGGCCTTGCCCTTCTCCCTGGTTCCCTTTGCCTAAAACTAGCCACCAAGGTCTGTTTCCTTTTTTTCTGTTTTTTATTCTTATTTTTACGAGACAGGGTTTCTCTGTGTAGCCCTGGCTGTCCTGGAACTCACTCTGTAGACCAGGCTGGTCTTGAACTCAGAAATCCGCCTGCCTCTGCTTCCCGAGAGCTGGGATTAAAGGCGTGGGCCACCACTGCCTGGCAAGGTCTGTTTCCTTAATTTAGCCACTTCCTGTTCCTGAGGCTGACTACTGAGGTCTAGTCAAAGTATTGAAGTCCAGCAACAAAAAGCCCCTTTGTCTCACCTAATTAACATGCCCAGTCCAAAACAACTCATGGGGGGGGGTCCCCCTTTCCCTTTTTAAACTTCCGTTTGCATATGGGCCTTGTCTGTCTCCTCTCTATCCAGAGGCAGTCCTTTGTCCTCAGGGGTAAACACCCCTCCCCCTCCCTTGTTCCCTTCCCTTTCTCCCTCATCCTCTATCTCCTGTCTTTGTCTCTTATTCCCTGCATTTGGTCCCTCTGGCCCAAATAAATCTACTCTGTGCTGAGAACTTTTTCTTGGGTGCCTTGAGCCAACCTCCAAGGTTCCCTACTTATCCCATCCAAGGTTCCCTACTTAACACCGGCCACGTATTCACAGGTGACTGAAGAAAGAGCATTAATCACACAGAACAATGGGAACCATGGGTACAGGATGTTCTATGATAGAGTTACCAGAATTTTTAGGCTAAAAGCCTGGGCCCTTTAAAGACTACAATAAGCTATATTCAATGACTTGTCCCCAATAAGGGAAAGCAGAGAGAGATTTATTCAACGTGACCTCATTGCAAAGAGGAACCCTGAGCTCCTCATATTCTGAGTACTGACGCATAAGCAAACACTTGATGCTAAGGATCAAACCCAGGCTTGCATGCCAGGCTAGCACTCTAGTTCTGAGCCAAAAGCCTAGAGGAGGCTTGGTTTTAAATAGAGAGCATGAGGTGTGTACAACTGACCAGCCCTGGTGTGTGTAGGGGGAGGGGGGTTCTGCCTGTCACTGACCCACCTCCTTCTCAGCTCTGGTTCCTCGTGCCAGGTGGTCAGAGAGGCTACATTGTTATTGTATTAGCAGCTGAAGCGATATCCTTTGTCTCTGTGTCCTCTGCCGAAAGACAGACATGAAATGAACTGGAGATGCCGAGCTTTCTTCTGCTTTCAGTCGCCTTGTTGACTCAAGCGAGGAACCAATGGCTGTTAGCAGATTCAGTGGATGGCCTGCAAGCATTTGCAAGACCCTGAATTCCAGCCTCTGCACCACTGTCCACGTGGATGAAACCTCTGTGCCCATCAAAAGGGAGCTAATGAGCTGGGGGAGATGGCTCGGTTGCCACAGTGCCTGCTGCACAAGTGTGGGACCTGAACTCAGAGTCACAGCACCTGTGTAAAAGGCCGGGCTGTAATCCCAGGCAGAGACAGGTGAATGCCTGGAGTTAGTTCAGCGATCCCAGCCAGCGAGCTCCAAATTCAGAGAGACCGGCTATCAAAGAGTAAGGTGGAAAGCAAGTGAGGAAAACATCTGATGTGAACCTCTGGCTTACACATGCTCATGCCTGTACATTCACACACACACACACACATATGTGAAACACACATAGGAACCTCTGGCCTCCACATGCACATCCTGTACACACACACACATACGTGTACACACATGGGAACCTCTGGCCTATACATGCACATGCCTGTACATTCACTCATACATACATGCAAGAACACACAGTGAACCTTTAAACCATAGCACCTTCATGGTATGGCAAACTGTGGGGTGGTTTAAAAAAATGTGAAGAATTCTGAGATGTAGCTGGGACAATGGCTCAGTGGGTAAAGCACTTACCAGTAAAGCTCAAAGCCCGGATCCTACAGAAAACCAGACACCATGATACGTGATGCATGTCTGTGACCCAGACTCCTGGGTGAGAGGACAGGGAAGACAGGAGATTCCGTAGACCAGGTAGCACTTCATTCACAGCAGGAAGTAATAAAGAGGTGCTGTCTCAAACAACGTAGAAGGTAGGGACTGACACCCAAGATTTTCCTCTGATCTCTACCCCCCCACGTGCACACACGCACACACTCACACACACATACACAGATTCATTTTTAAAGGAATTCTGAGGACAAAAAACAGCATGTCCTCACCTTCTGTCTTTCTGAGGCTTCAATCACAAAACTGAGGGTTCTAACTCAACAGAAACAACAAGTCTAAGGCACGGGGGATGGCAGGGAGTGTAAAAGTGCTTACTAAAGGGGGCTAGAGTGATGGCGCAGTGGTTAAGAGCACTGACTGCTCTTCCAGAGGTCCTGAGTTCAAATCCCAGCAACCACATGGTGGCTCATTTGTAATGAGATCTGATGCCCTCTTCTGGTGTGTTTGAAGACAGCTCCAGTGTACTTACATATAAATAACTAAATCTTTGGGCCGGAGCGAGAAGGAAGAAAACAAAACAAACAAAAAACAGTTTAAAAGAAAAGTGCTTACTAACAGAATTGATATAAAATATAAATTTATTTATATTTATATTAAATATAAAAATTAATTAATATAAAGTATACATTGTGATAGAATTGACTAGCGAGAGGCAGAGATAGAGAGACAAAGAGACAGGGAGGCGACCCAGTCTGGCCTTCGGGACCATTTGAGTCAGGCTGTATATGGGAAGAGTTCAAGAGGGCTACTCAATATCTTAAGGAAGTAAATCTTTATAATGGCCACTTGTCCCCTTTGTCTGTGGCCATTAAGGGTGAGGCATCGGGGGGCCATTAGGAGTCAGGCTTTACAAGTCACAGGGTCAGACTCTGAGCAGTGAGGGCTCGGCACTAGGCACTACGGACTTTTGCTTTTAGACCCCTTTATTCTTTGCCTCTTTGTCTCTACAATACAGAAGCAAGAATGTGGCGTTGGGACACAGAACATGGGAAGCTGAGAGTCAGTGTAAGGAGTGCCCATTGCAGACAAAATGTTATGGCTGACTGACAGCGGGGCATCCACTGGTGATGGAGATACGGGCTGGGGGGTGGGGCATCCACTGGTGATGGAGATACAACGGGCTGGGGAGTATCATTGGTTGATACATTGTTCTATGATCCTGCAGCCTGCTTACAGAGATTCAGGTGGCTCCGGATCTTTGGGCAGCTCTAATGTAGTCTCATGGGACCATCTTCATAGGTAGGTCTGTGACTGACTAAACCAGTAAGGGGTTCACGACTGGCATTGTAGTGAGGTGATCTCAGAGTGGGAGGCAGGGTACAGGAGAACACGAACTGGGGCTGAGTAGGAGGATCACCTGCTCTGGCTGAGTCTCTCAATTACTTGTCTTACTTCCTGAATATTCTGGCATTTTCCCACAATAAGAACCAGTAACGGTGCATGATGGATGGATGCTGTCTCTTTCTGCAGGAACAGGAAAGGAGAAGTTGGCACTGGGGTTTCGGCATTGTACTGGCTGGTTCTGTGTGTCAACTTGACACAAGCTGTAGCTATCACAGAGAAAGGAGCTTCCGTTGAGGAAATGCCTTCATGAGATCCAGTTGTAAGGCATTTCTCAGTTAGTGATCAATGAGGGAGGGCCCCTTGTGGGTGGTGCCATCCCTGGGCTGGTAGTCTCAGGTTCTATAAGAAAGCAAGCTGAGCAAGCCAGGGGAAGCAAACCAGTAAGTTACATCCCTCCATGGCCTCTGCATCAGCTCCTGCTTCCTGACCTGCTTGAGTTCCAGTCCTGACTTCCTTTGGTGATGAACAGTGAAGGAATGAAGGAACCTGGCTAAAGAAAATTTTCCATTTGCCTTCTGGCTGACCCAGTTAACAATAGCAGGTGGGTCCCCCAAACCTCAAGGTGCCGTAGTTGAACTGTATCTGAACTCTATGTACCCATAAATCCTGGGAAATTGTTTTACCCTCCCTTCTGAGAATGTTCCGCTCTGTTCTGCCCGGGTGAGCACATCTATACATCTG
>JAPYYD010003137.1:0-14502 GCA_028551405.1 Uromys caudimaculatus
AGTACCTGGTGAGCTGTGGGGCGTGTCTTTGGCCCTCTGCTGAGTCTTGCGATCTCCTGAAAGGGATCTTTGTCCCGGTGCTGATTAGCTGTGGGGCCCTGTGTCCCAAGCTGAGGTTTCCGGCCGTCGCCGGAAGCTGCTGGCCGTCAGTCTCTGTGGCCCGCAGAAAGCGGGCAGAGTCAGTGAGCTCTGGGGATGCTTTGCCCCTGCTATGGGCTTTTTTGCTTTCCTCCCAGAGCTGCTTGTCTATGGAATCCTAGTGTCCCGGGCAGAAGTTTCCTGCCACAGCCGCCCGCTTTTGGGATCCAGGGCAACAATTTCATTTTTATAATTACTTTAAAAGTTACATATGTTCATGTTTGAAAATTTGGACAGCGCAAGGAATTTAAAGGGAAAAATTATTCACAATCCCATTATGTCATATTTTGATGCTCTGTCCTAGTTCTACTAATAATACATTAAAAGGGATGTAATTGTGCACATATCCTGTGCTGTTTTTCACTAAGCCTATTATGTACTGTATATTGGCCACATTTGTTTTTCTAAACAATGTGAACAGTTACTTAGTATCAACATTGCAGGTGTCAGCATTAACTACTCAGCTAGTGTTGCACATTTAGTTTTCTATTGTGATAGTGTGATTCTAGGTTGTCAACTTGCCTGTATTTGGAATGAACTACAATCCAAAAGTGAAGGGCACATCTGTGACAAAGATCTTGAGGCAGGAAGAGAACATGCCTTTGACCCAGAGCTTGAGGCTGGAAGACACAAGATTTTGATCCAGATCTTGACGTGGGATGACACATCCTTTTGACCCAGATCTTGAAGCACACCTTTAATCTGGGCCATACCTCTGTATAAGGGCCTATAGAATGGCAGTGGAAGAAGGAAGGGTTTGTTTGATCTTAGCCTGCTTGCTCTCACTTTGCCAGCTCTCATTGTGGCCTACTTCATTGAAATCATAGCTTATAGAGAAGACCAGCTGAAACACCCAGACTTGTGGGACTGAGCAACTGTGAGATTATTGGACTTCGCATTGCATTCACAGCTGCCATTGTTGGGTTAGTTGGACTGCAGCCTGTAAGTCATCCCAACAAATTATATATATATATAAATATATATATATATATACACACACATATATATACACACATATATATACATTTCATAAGTTCTATGACTCTAAAGAACCCTAACTAACACAGATGGGAATGTTACCTTTAATTTTGAATAGGAATAAAATAATTTGAATTCTTACATATTGTAACAATGTTTTTAATTTCCTTGCTCTATGACCTTAACTCACCAAACATTGATAGGTCTTCTAGCTGGCATCTCAGGGCAGAAGCCTGTCTTGGCAATCTTGCATGGATGGGTGGACCGTTTTCAGGGGCAACTGGTGAGAGTGAGATTACTCAGCAGGTGAGGAGTAAAGGTGCTTCTCATTAGCAGTTTGTCAAGGAATTGAATTGCAACCACTTTAAATACTTTTAAAAATTTTAATATCGTTATTTTAAGATTTGCCAGTATAAGTAGTTTTAGCCATTTAGAGAGTTGTGTTAACATCGGCACTGGCACAGTCGAGTCTCAGAATTTTCCATTCCCCATCCTCTCTCAAGTTCTTTAGCATTCATTGTAGTCAAGTCTTCTCTAGGCAACTTCTGGGCTGCTTTAGGTGTCTAGAAATTTGCCTTTATGGAACCTAATCTTTTAAGTTTTTAAAATTATATTTTTATTATTTAAAGCAATTTTAAAATTTAAATATATTTTCATCATATTCTTCCCTTCCCTCAACTCCTTCCAGATCCTTTCCTCCTCCTAAACAACTTGAAGTTCTTTCTCAAAAAGACAAGCGAAAGATCATTAGACTGTATGAAATATCAGCACTTGGAAGGCAGAGGTAGGTGGATCTCTGCAAGCTTGAGGCTAGCCTGGTCTAAATAGAGAGTTCCAGGATAGCCAGGTCTATGTAGAGAGACCTTGTCAAAAAAATGGAATTTAATCTTAGTGTTTGAAGCATTTGGAGGTCAGGGGTATAAATCCACGAACTCAAAGGTGCAGGTGAATGTCACAGTGGTGGAGTTAGTTGGTAGTAATATGATTTTTCATTCCAAAAGTAACATGCTGAGATTGAAGCTGGGTTAAGTAGAGTCTACCCTTCTTTGGAATTTCAGAGGCAGGATCTCAACATCTGTTTTGAGATCAGGCTGAGTCCTACTCTAAGTTATTCTATATCCTATAAAAAGCAGTGGATTTCTGGGCTGTGTCTTTATCTGAGAGATGGAAGATGACTCTGAAAATTGGTTGGCACATGAATGACACCATTGATCTAGCACCACACATGGCGCAGACTGATAATGACAATCCTGGGAGTGGATAAGATCCAGTCCACTCATTCACTGAGGGTAAATTAGGACTATAGAATCACATGGGCATATTACAATCATATCAGGAAAGTGGGACATGAGAGCTTATCAGACACACTAAACCAAGAGAAGGGTGCCACTCCCTCACCTGGACACCAGAAAGAGGCAGATACCTAACACTGTGGTAGAAATGTCTCCACTAGCCTGTCATTTGACCATCTCTGTGTGTCAAGGAACCAACGAGCAGAGAACTTCCGGTTACTCTAGGGTGTTCAGCTCAACCCAGTCTGCTGTTGACAAAACCTACTTGAATTGCCATTTCCCCGTTATCCTGTTTGCTTATGTGGACCTAGTATCTCCAATCTGCCTAGACCTAATGCTCTCCAATCTCCCTGGCGCCTTGCTGTGTCAGCTGAATTTGGACCTTGCAATCTTCCTTTATGGAAGCCAAAGCAGCTTCTCACTGAAGGCTTCCAGCTAGGTTTGATTTGTTCCCTTACTGTAGAGACTCCATTTGCATCTCTAGCTGCCTTCCAGGCTTCTCTTACCCTTCATAGTCATTCTGTAATCAACATGTATACCTCTCTCTAGAAAAACATTGTAATTCAGATTAGAATAAAAAAAATCCTATGTTTGCCTTGGCCGAGGCTAACAAGGACGACTGGACTACCTTGTCAATTGAAAACAATGATACCACTGTACCCCGTGAATTTATTGTTACTCAACAAATTCTAACATGGAGTAACACAGAGTGTTCATCTACGTTTCTGACATAATGCATCATGACAATTCCTATTGTATGTCTTGACTTCCGGTGCGATTAGCACCCAATAAAACCATCAAAAAATGGTGACCCATCATAAATTAAAAATGTATTTACTTCATCCAGCCTAAGACATCATAGCCGAGCCACACAGCACACTACAGTTGGACTGGTTCTGTCCAGCATCCAAGAACAGTACTGCCCTTCCCACACACATCTAGTCCTGGGAAACAACATACAAAACTGGAAAGGATCATGTCTTCAAGTCCTGATAAGCTTATCCCCCACTGTAAAGGAGAAAAGTTGTCAGCCCAACTTCTTTTGAGTCAGTGACCATTTTTATTCAGCTTACAGACATGATTTGCCTCTGTCTCCTTTTCTGGTGACCCCTCATTCTGTAACCTTTCACCCCGTCCCCCACCAAGTCACTGAGCAGGAAGCCTCAGCAGCAAGCAGGAGAGTCTGCTTTCCAAACAAGGCCAAGGTGAATTGTTACCCTCTTTCTAACCTTTCTTGTCTCTGCACCAAGGTTCCAGAACTTCCTTTTTTCACAAGCATTGGAACTCAGTATTTTAGTATTTCTTTTATTAAAATTTACCAGGTCTCCTTCAGAAGATATTATTCTTCCACAGGCATACTCAGCTACTTGCTGCTAGCCATGACAGGCAAACATAATGGAAAGGGTGTGGTCTGAGAAATTTGGTACACCTATCATTGGAGGAAGTACACAGACTGAGATTGCCTCATGTCACTGTCACTGGGTAATAGAGTCCTACGAGACCCACATGAGCTTGTCAGTGATGAAAATACTGCTGGGTGGATGGTGACTATATTTAAAACTCATGTTCCTTTCCCTTGTGTTAGCAAAGATGGCTTGTTGTATCCCCTAGTGGTGGAGGCCACCGTTGTGTCTTATGTGTACTTCATAGGTCTGACACAGAATAACCTAGGTGCTGAACAACTACTTTGCTAACATCAAACAATAAATAAAAACCCAGGAGATAAGATAAAACGCTTGGCCTGCATATGTTTCCTTCACTTTTAATTTCCTTCTGTTGAGTCTTTCCTGCTCACCTGTTGTTCATTGTTTCTGTTCTCTTTATCAATACTCAGGGGAAGGATATTTAATTGAAAGTGTACTTACTCAGAGTCTTTGCCCTTTGAAAATGAAGAAACCCATAGGAGCAAAACCCATCTAAGTATAACGTTAGGAAGATAGATGATCTTCAACATCAGCTACGGCTAATGATGAAATAAAAGAATACACACATCCCTTCCTGAAATCTCAGCAGTTCAAAGCCTCCCCGTGCTCTTTGGGCTGTTCTTTCTGGACACATGTCTTGCCCAGGCTAGTATGTGTGAGATTAGTTCTCATGATAGGTGAAAACAATATCCTAGTGGGAGTGGATGTGTTTTTTTGCTAGGGAGAAGTTTACCAGAAAATTTAATTGACATTGATATTTTGTAGTATTCTTGAAGCACAAGTGTGATTTTGGTTGGTTAATACATCAGAGAAATAAGGTTTTATATAAATGCCAAGTGCCCTGATAAACACAATGTGCAACATGTCTAATTCTTATGCTTTTTTCTATTTAATAAAGCTTTATGAGAATTTTTTTCTTTTTTATGATACATTTAGTATACATGAGGTACATGAGAGAGGAGGAATGATGGCCACTGTTCTCAGAAAGTGTACAATTTTGTGTATAAGTATATGCAAAGTTTCTACCTAAAACATTTTTTTTTTGAGACAGCATCTATTGTATCTGAAGCTTGAAGGAAACTCGACCTTAGGTTTCTGGATCTCCTGTCTATTGCATCTTCCTCTTGCTGTTGCTAGTGTTAAAAATATATACCATCATGCCTAGCTTTATAAAGTGCTGGGGTTTGGAGGTGAGCTGCATGGTAGGCAAGAGCTCTCCCAACTGCACTGCATCTCCAGCTCCCCCTCCCTCAACATACATCTTGATGAACTGGGTCCTAAATATACTTTACAAGCAGAAACACCAAACCCCTAGGAGGAAAATCTTATGAAGTGAGTCTGGCTGGAGGAGCCAGGCTGCCCTACCAAGAGATGTCCTCCATATTTTCACCACTGTACATTCTCTCTGTTTATATCTACCATTTCTGTCTTGATTTCTCTGGTGCACCACCATGTCTCTCACAGACACAGAATGGAGTCTTGGAGGGAGGGACCATTTCCTTACAGGAAGAGTGAAATCCTTAAGAATTCAGAAAAGGGCAGAGGATATGATGGAAAGTCTGCTTGGAACTGTAGATGCTTTGGGAACTCTAATGAACACTGCTCGAGCCCTTCCTTAGAAAGCTGCTAAGTGTTCATATAGACAATGGTATATAGTCTCCAGACACCCCCAGTTACACCAGGTCAGGGTGCGTGAACCTGCAGGCAACTGACCATTCAAAAGGAAATGAAGACAACCCCACAAAGGCTGTCTATCTCTTGCTCGGTCTAGAAAAATGGTCCTCTAAAAATAAAATTGAAGGTTTTAATGATCATATTTAAAAATTTGAAACAGTAGTAAAATCCTCGAGAACAATGTAATATCAAATCCCCCATTGAAATAGAAGTTGGGAGGGACAATGGAGCATGGTTTGAATGGTGTATATTTTAAAAACAAAAGCTCATTCGGGACAGAGAAGTGGAAACTCACTGTTCCACTAACCTTTACCCTTGCTTCATTCCTCCTTGCATTTCTCAATCTACTTTGCTTTTCATTCCTGTATTTGAGCTCGAGTTATTGATAGAGAAAAGATGAAAGATTTATTAAGCAACCATAAGAAATAACTTTTTCAAATGCCAAGCAAATTTGACAGGGAAAAAAATCCCCTGAGCTAAAAGTAATTTGGAAATGTGATCTTTTAGAAAATATCAAAGGCCTTTAAGAAACTGGGCTGGTTTTTCTGGGTTGAGTCTGATTTGTTGTTAAATGTATATAGCTGCAAACTAAACTCGTCCACTGTTATACAACACTGTTCTTTCAGGGCCCAAGTCTGGCAGTAGACATACCCTTCAAAACTAAGACAATCAAGGTAGCTTTAGTGCAGACTTTTGTTTTTTAAATGATGAATTTTGACCTCACATTGGTTTTCTAATTTCTGTCATATTCCTTAGTTTTCCAAAACCATGACCTTTTCAGCGAATGATAGGTTTGAAAATCCGCCACGTTTTAAGACCTGTATTAAGATAGCTCTGAAGAAAATCACTGCATACCATATAGTTCACTGCTTTGAGTGAATGGTGTTCCTTTGCACATCTTCTCATGAACGCCAATCCCTGTAATCCTATTCTATCAGAAATATGTAAGCACATAGGAAACCCAGCTAGGTGTAAGTTAGGAAACTTGTAGCGAGGCTAAGCCACACTGTACTCGAGTTTCCTAGGAATTACAAAACGGGCTGTGCCACAGGGAGAGAGAATAAGGTTAGGAAGGGCCAGGCACCAGCTGAATTCAACAGAGGCAACCTGGATATGGCAGAGACTGTTAATTTCCTGCAGTTACCATTTCTCATCCTCCCTTTTGAAAATAAAATCTATTGAGTTTTCGTTTGGTACATTGTCACCTCGGTAGTAACTTTATTCCCAGGTTTCATTTCTGAACATGCTGAGAGGAAGCATTAGGTGAATGACAATCAGCTCTGTTAAATTGGTAAGTGAAAGTTGAAATATAAAGGATTTGATTTTAACTAGTTTTTAGTGGGACCAAGTAATAACTGAAATCCTTTTAAAATTCATTACAAGTATTGCCTTAAGAAAATAACAAAACGAGGTTTGTAAGGAATTTAAAGTTTTAAGGAATAATCAGGATTTTAAGAATGCATTTATCCTTGAATAATACACTCAGTATTAAATTAATGGCTAAAAATGTAATTTGTTGTGGGTTCCCTACACTGTTAACATTTCAAATTTCCAAACGAGGCATAAAAGATGAGATGTGACCTTCTAATAGGTCTGAATCACTGGCTAATTCACAGATGCCCACACTTTATACACTCTATTAATCAAGTCCCTGGGCAGATGACAGCTACTAGAGACAAGAGATAATAACAAATTGTTCTCCACAGAAAAAAACATTTGAAGCTGTACACAGGGTCAATCTACCCATCTTTTCTTTGTTCTGAGAAAATAAGAGCAAGGTAGGGTGGGGCTTTTCAGGTTCCAGATCTCAGACTCCTATCTCTTGAGGTCTTCAGTAATTTCAGACTGACCATATATACCACATTTTAAAAATTAACTCTCACCTTTCCTGAAGAGACCAAACAAATGAATGGAGGTGCATATGCTTGCCAGTTAAGTTGACAATACCATTCTTATAAATGGGAGACAAAATATTGATCAAAATGTACCAATTTTAAACCATTAAGGGACAAAAGAGTCTCAGTGCCACCATGTCTTTTGGAGGCACAAATTGACAGCTTAGCCCACTCTAAGAGTTCACATTCAATTTCTTTCTTGGTGGCTTCCATTTTCTCCAGGACTTTATAGCATTTAGGTAGTTTCTGTAAGCTTTTCAGAATATTGAAGCACTCAGCCCACAAAACTGTGGGAGGCAGATGTGGTGAGAGGGGACTGGTTCTTCTCCATTACGACTTGGGAAAGTGCTGGCTTAGGAGTCAAGGGAAGTGAATTAGAAACCCCACATTTTCCACTTACTAGCTGGAGAAGTTTGGTCAAATGTCTCAGCAACTTGCATGTGAGTTCTTCATCCAAAAAATGCCTATTTGAGAATCTGATGGCTTCATTCATAGTAAGGGGTTTTGTTAATGGAAAATGACCATTGACATATAAGAGACTCTATGGGTGTGGGGTATTGAATTGAGTCCAGAACAGAATGGCCTATTGCAGAACTTTTCTTAATAGATTACACATTTAGATGTGCCCAACACTTTTGTGAAGGAGACCTATAACAAGAAAAGAAGCTGGAGTTGAATTAAAAAGAAAAGTCCAGTCTGAAGCCTGAGAAGGCTCATGTTTCACAGACTACAAATTATTTATCACTTTGTCTATTCCATTTATTTATTTGCTTGTGTGTGTGCCTGTGTGCATGTTTGTGTGCTGTATGCATGGGTACACATGTACTATGATGCTTTGTACAGACTTCAGGCACAGGTTCTCATCCTCTACCATGTGTGTTCTGGAACTGAACTCAGGTGGACAGATTTGGCAGCAAGCACCTTTACACATTTAACCTGTAGAAAATTTTTGATCTTTTAAAAATGTATTTTTTAAAAATTATTTATTTATTTAATACACGAGCGTTCTGCTGCATATACATCTGCATGCCAGAAGAGGGCATCAGATTCCCCTATCAACGGTTTTGAGCTACTATATGGTTGCTAGGAATTGAACTCAGGACCTCTAGAATAGCAGCTAGTGCTCTTACTAGCTGAGTCATCTCACCAGCCCCCAATTCTGAAATTTCTATTGTTCACTTGTACATCCTGAAACACTGTAACTAATGTCACCAAACTTGCTAATGACTAGGCATCATTTTCAGACTAAACTTCAATCCTAACTTTGGATTATTTTCCATCTATATATTTTCTGTCTCCACCTTTAGGCTGCTGGGCCACAGTTGCTTCTTCTCTTTCACACCTTCTATTTTGCCCTGACCCCTGGCCAAATGTGTCCATGCCCTCTGATCCAAGAAAGCAGTTCTCTAGTCTGTTTATGTAGCCTATAGTTGCTCAATGGACATGGAAAACAAACAAACAAACAAACAAACAAACAAACAAAGAAGAATGAATCCATAGACATATGCCAGGATGACAACGTCTCAGGTGTCCTTTCAGAGGTCAGACACCTGGGTCCTTGTACTTACTCTTCCTACCACTTCTTGTCCCACCAGCCATCAAATCCTGTTGACTTCATGAAGACTGTCTCAGGAGTTCTAGCTTAATTCTCATAGTGAAACCTTGAATTATGTGTTAACTTTTCCTTTTTGTGAGAGAGATGTCTGATGTTTACAGACAGATATAAGTAATTTACCCAAATTCACACAACTAGCAGTTATGAAAATGGAGATTCTTCCAACTTCAAGTTCTTTGCTTTTTCAACTGTCAATAAGTCATCATATTTTCTTGTTCTTTCTGATTCTTACGTCCTCCTCTCTTTCTATTGAAATTAAGCTTCTCAGAAAAGCCTATGTATAGGTCAGTGTTCACTGTTATAATGGCTAGTACATAATGTTCAATAAGTGCTTGATGAATTTGAGAAAACTGTCATTTTATGTCAAATGAAGATGTGGTGAGTTTTCATGCATTTCTGATGTCATTCTCTTGCACTGATTTTTCAGCTCCTTCATAAAAGGAACCCAGCTTTATAATTTATGCTTCTCTAAAACTAGAAAAGCTAACACACAGTAGGTGTGCAGTCAGCACCTATTAATAGTATTTCAAACACTAGCACACCACTTTCACTCTCTGTGTCTTTAGAAAAATGAGCCTCTCTATACTGGATTTCCAAGATAGTAGGTCAGAGAGCAACTGATTTAGAGTTTGATCTTACAGAGTTGATCTAGAAGGACAGAATAACACCAAATGAATGCAGCTGTTGAGGAGATGTGATGGCTAACATCTGAGTTGTTTTGCTTAAGATAAGTACTCTTACAGTAGAGGAGAAAATCTTCAGGATTTAGAGCTAGTGCAAAGGTTTCATACTTGATACTTAAAGCAAAATCCACAAAAGGAAAATTGATAGACTAGCTCCCATAAAAATTCAAAGCTGTCGCTCCACAAACGACTCTGCAAAGAGGATAAAAAAAATGTATGCTACAGACTGTATATAAAAATTTCCAAACCACAAATGTAACAAAGAACCAATATATAGAATGTGTAAAGGAATCCAAAACTCAACAGTAAAGCACATAATCTCATTGGAGAGTAGGCAGAAGAGATTTTCAGATTGTGAAAAGTGTTCAATATCACTTCATCATGAAAATGAAAATTAAAACACTCACTGGCTCACAAAACCCAAACTAATAGACACAAATTTGAGAAAGAAGTCTGTAGGGAAGAGGGAGGGTAGAGAGAAATGGAGAGATGAGAAAGGGTGAGGATGAGAGTCGTATGTATGTATTATATACATATTTGAAGTTGTCAAAGAACAAATTTAACTAATACAACTAATACAGGAAGTCCTGCTGCCATCAGGATAATCTAGTCAACACCAGGAAAATCCAGATGCCTAAAGGAGAGAAATTTTGTGGCTTTGTGGTGTAATTAACTGGGCAAGAGTTAAATCTTTGTAAACATGTTGGTAAATGCATGAATCTATGTAATGGTGAAGATTGTGATCATAGTATCACTCAAGTTTATACAATACTTGAATCATAGTAGGTGCATTAATACACTAAGCAATACCTTCTCACCCTTTGTGAAGTCGAGATAGTGTAGTAAAAAAGTATGGATTGGTAGGATTAACATAGTGAAAATGGCCATCTTACTAAAAGCAATCAACAGATTCAATGCAAGTCCTATCAACATTATAACACAATTCTTCACAGATCTTGAAAGAACAATTCTCAACGTCATATGGAAAAACAAAAACAAAAAAAAACCCCAGGACAGCTAAAACAATCCTGATCAATAAAAAGAACTTCTGGAGGAACCACCATCCTTGACTTCAAACTGTACAACAGAGCAACAGTAATAGAAACTACATGGTATTGGTATAGGAACAAAGAGGTGGATCAATGCAATCAAATAAAAGACCCAGAAATAAATCCACATACCTACAGACAATTGATTTTTGACAAAGAAGCCCAAGCCATAAAATGGAAAAGACATCTTCAACAAATAATGCTGGTCTAACTAGATGTCTATATGTAGAAAAATGCAAATAGACCCCTATTTATCACCCTGCATACAACTCAAGTCCAAAGGGATCAAAGATCTCAACAAAAAACCTGATACACTAAATCTAATAGAACAGAAAGTGGGGAATAGCTTTGAACTTGTCAGTACAGAAGACAACTTCCTGAACTTAGTCCCAATGGCTCAGGCACTAAGGTCAACAATTAATAAATGGGACCTCATGAAACTTAACAGCTTCTGTAAGTCAAAGAACATGGTTCATGGGACAAAAATGACAGCTTACATATTGGGAAAAGATCATTACCAACCCTATGTGTGTCAGAGGGCTAATGTCCAAATTATACAAAGAGCTCAAGGAGTTAGACACCAACATACCAAATAACCCTATTTAAAAATGGGATAATGGCCAAGATTAAAACCTCAAGGAAGAGCACATATTGGTGAGGTTGTGGAGTAAAGGCACACTCCTTTACTGCTGGTGGGAGTGCAAACTTGTACAGCTACTCTGGAAATCAGTTGGGCAGTTCTCAAACAATTGGAAATACCTGAAGATCCAGCTATACCAGTCCCGGGCATATACCCAAAAGAGGCTCCACCATCCTACAAGGACTCTTGCTCAACTGTGTTCATATTAGCTTTATTCATACTAGCCAGTAACTAGAAACAATCCAGATGTCTCCCTACTGCAGAATGGACACAGAAAATGTGGTTCATTGCACAATGGCATACTATTCAGCTATTAAAAATGAGGACATCATGAATTTTGCAGGCAAATGGATGGAACTCCTGAGTGAGGTAATATCATCCTGAGTGAGGTAACCAAGACCCTAAAAAATATCCATGGTATATACTCACAAGTGGATATTAGTCAAAAACAGGATAACCATGCTATAATCAACGGACCCAAAGAAGCCAAATAACAAGGAGGGCACAAGGGAGGATGGCTGAATTTTTCTCAGAAGGGGAAACAAAATAGACATTGGAGGTTGATGGAAGGAGGGAACTGGATGGGAGAGGGAAGTGGGATTGGGGGGTGAGTCATATGTAGACAGGAGAGAAGGGAAATCAAATCAGTAGTGTGTGTGTGTATGTGTGTGTGTATGTATGTGTGTATGTGTGTGTGTGTTGTGCAATTTATAGGACATGCCAGACACTTGGGATGGGTGGAGGCCCCAGAGGATATGTGGAGGCGACTATAGCTGAGATTCCTAGTGGTGGGTGACATAGATCTGGAAGTGGGCACTTCCTCTAGCCAGGGAGAACTCCCAGTGGAAGGATAAGGACAGTAACCCACCCACAAAACCTTTGGCCCAAGATATGTCCTGCCTAGAAGAAGTATAGGGACAAAGACAGAACAGAAATGGAGCATATGGCTAACCAATAACTGCCTCAAACTGAGACCCATTCCATAGCAAGAACCAATCCCTGACACTATTAATGAGGCTTGGTTATGCTTACAGACAGGAGCCTAGCATAATTATTCTCTGAGAGGCTCCATCCAGCAGCGAATGGAAAGAGATATAGAGGTACAGAGCCAAGCATTAGATGGAGCTTGGAGAGTCTTATAGAAGAGTTGGGAAAAGGACTGAAGGACCCAAAGAAGACAGGAACTCCACAGAGTCAATTAACCTGGACCCTTGGGGATTCTAGAACCTAAATCACCAACCAAGAGCAATCACTGGCTGGATCTAGATGCCACTCCCACACATATGTAGCAGATGTACAGCTTGGTCTCTATGCGAGTCCCTGAACAACTGAAGCGAGGGCTGTCTCTGAGTCTGTTGCCTGCCTCCTCGTGGATCCTGTTCCCCTAAATGGATCCCCTTGTCTTGCCTCAGTGGGAGAGGATGCACCTAGTCCTATAGTAACTTGTGCCAGGGTGGGACAATGTTGTGTGGAATTAACATCAAGAGAGAGGCTACTCCTTTGCAAAGGAGAAGGGGAGGGAGGATTTGTGTGAGCAGATACTGGGAGGAGGGAGGAAAGGGGGGGCTGATATTGGGATGTAACATGAATAAATAAATAAATTTAATGAAAAAGAATAAAAAGCATTCTGCACATTCAGAGCTAATTTCAGGTGCACATTGGAAAGTAAGATGTTCTGTTTCAGAGACCTTTGTTTTATAATCTGCTGAACTTTTGTCGTTCTCTGCTTTGTTTTCTGTCCTTATGCAATCTACTCTGTAAAATGTGTTTTTGTATGGTGATTAGAATACATTTGAAATATGATATTTGGAACCTGAAAAAAAGTTAGAAAAAGCACAAAGAAATATCACACACTTATTAAATAGCTAAAATAAAAATATTTTTAAAATCCCAATACCACATCCTGGTGACTATGTAGAGAAACAAGAACATTCATTGATTTTCTTGTCAGCATAAAATGGTTCAGTCACTCAGGAAAAGAGAATGCTAGTCTTCTCTAACACTACACATATATGTGTCATGTAGGACTCAGCAATGCCACTCTGGGCCTTTGTCCCAGAGAAATGAGAACTAACATTCACATAAAAGACTGTGCATAAATGGTTATCATAATTTTATTCATAACAGCCAAATAGTGGAAACAGTCTCAATACATTCTTTAATGTGCGGGCAGCTAAGTAACCTTTTATTCATATGTGCCATACAATACCACCTAGGAATATAGAAGAAATATTGATACATGTGACACACTAGGGACAGATTATTATAGAGCTAACTGTACAAGATTAAAACACCTTGAGATGTCATTTACAGAACTTTTTTTTTTCAAGATTAGGAATTAGGCCTGGTGTATGTTAGGCAAGTTCTCTCCAGTTAAGCTCCAGCTCCAGCCCTACTAACATCCTTGAATCAGAAAACTTGTTGTTAGGTAGCTTTGATAGGCAGCTCAGAGAATACTTGCAGTGGAATCAATTCTCTGTTTCCTAATTCTGATTGTAATCTCATTAGAATACGCATGTAAAATTACTGAAATCTGAATGAGGTCAGTTGATTGTATCACTTCAGTTCCTGGCTATGTACTGTTTTGTATTTGTTAAATATATTACCATTGGAGGAAATTTGAGTAAAGACAACATAGCCTTAAATCTCATATCTGCATGAAAATCTACAATGATCTCAAAACAAAAAGTTAAAGGATTCCCAGCATAAATTATGTTAAACAAGACAGAATGCTATTTCTCTTCAGCTTGGTTTTAAAAGGGGAAGTAATGGACCAGGCTTCTTGTCTAAGATCACTTAAATACAATTGTAATTTAATCTGAATTCAGGTTTTCTTTTCTTCTTCTAAACTGAATCTTTTCCATTATTTCATACTTTTAGAAAAGACAGAAAGAATCTTATCCCATGGATGTTCACAGCCCTAATGGATTTAACATGGACTGTCATATGAGAGATTTAGTTATCTCAGGAAGAAGATGCAACATAAAGAAGGGGGGGGGGGAAGAGGACACACAGGGAGAATACTGATGAATCAAACCAGTCCATACCTAAGATCACCCCGATTCCTTTGATTACTTCCCTGTGTCTCTTGCATGTGGACCCTTGAAGACTACC
>JAPYYD010003138.1:0-14501 GCA_028551405.1 Uromys caudimaculatus
CATGGTTCGGACCACATATGTGGCAGAGAATGACCTTGATGGCCATCAGGGAGAGAGGAGAGGCCCTTGGGCCTGCGGGTGTTAGAGGCCCCAGTAAAGGGAAATGTCAAGGTGGGAATATGGGGATGGGTGGGCGGGTGGGTGGGAGGTGGAATTCCCTCATAAAGGTGGGGATGAGGAGGGGATAGGGGGTTTCCAAAGAGGAGACCCAGAAAAGGGGAAACCTTGGAAATGTAAATAAAGTACCAAAAAAAAAAATTAAAAAAAAAAGAATTAATCACGAGAGAGAGAGAGAGAGAGAGAGAGAGAGAGAGAGAGAGAGAGAGAGAGAGAGAGAACGAGAACACTCCGCTGGGCAGTGGTGGCCTTTAATTCCAGCACTTGGGAGGCAGAGGCAGGTGGATTTCTGAGTTCGAGGCCAGCCTGGTCTACAGAGTGAGTTCCAGGACAACCAAGACTACACAGAGAAACCCTGTCTAGAAAAACCAAAAAAAAAAAAAAAAAAAAAGAGAGCACATCCCGTCCTGTAAAGGCACTGGTCCTGAGACAGGAGTCCGATTACTACAGGCAAGTATGCCTCCAGGTGGAGCCTCAGGTCCCTGGGTAAGCTGGAGCTGTAGCAGGACTCAGGGTGAGGCTCTGGCTGCAGGTCTTGCAGTTCCCTAGGCTCCCTGGGTTGAAGCTCCTGCAGCTCCTTGGGCTGCAGCTCTCACAGCTCCTTGAGCACCCGGTTGATTGGTCCAGGGCTGGCAGCATGCACTAGTGCATCTCTATCTTGATATAGTCTCCTCTGAGAGAGCGAGCTCTGGGACTCAGCAGCCAGGGGCTATAATGGTGGCTTCACATTGATGTGGAGCGATGGGCCATGGAGCATGCACAACCTTGAGGCCACCAGGAGCTGAAGCTGAGGAGAAGGTGTCCTCATCTGTGGGCACAGTGCAGTCCTTGCCCTTGGTCTTCTGCTTGGTGAACAACCGCCTCTTCAAAGTACCCATCAGGCTCTTGCTTTTGGACCTTCCCCTTCTCGTCCTCACTGCCAATGTCGCAGCTGGCCATGTCTTTGCCATAGCAGCTCCCAAATAGTCATTTTTCACGAAGTCGCCAGCCAGGGACTGGGGCTGAACCACCATGAACTCAGTTTCGTCTTTGCTTTTACTCAGGTTGAAAGATTTTCTGAAGGTCTTCAGACTGATTTTTTTTTTTTTCCTTGTGACAAAAGTTAACTAATCCAAATGGGTCAATTTGCTTCTGGAGCAGTTATCCCCAAACATCGGGAGGGGCTGTGATGCCTCATGGGTGAACTCTGCCTGGCTTCTGAAACGTTTCTGGCTTACACATTCTGATCACAGTCCATCAAGAGTCAGGTCAGGAACTCAAGGAAGGAACCTGGAAGCAGGAACTACAGGCAAATCTTCTGTTTTTGCTTGTAAGCCTAGCCTTTAACGGCCGAGCCATCTCTCCAGCCCCTACAGGCAAATATTATGGAGGCATTTTCTCAATTTAGAGTTCCTCTTTCCAAATAACTGTAGCTTGTGTCCTGTTGACAAAAATCTGACCAGCATACTACCATTCCTCCATACGAAATGAAAACCATGCAGCCTCAGACTCTGCTTCTGCCCGTGGAGGTACCACTGCCATGCTCTGCCCTCCTCCCACCTCCACTCCTCCTTCCTCCTTTTCCTCCTCCCCAAAGGATGGGCCTTATTTTTTACTTTTATTAATCATTCCATTTGTTTACATCTCAAATGATATCCCATTTCCTGGTTACTCCCTCCATCAACCCCCCCATCCCATGATATCCCACTTCCTGGTTACCCCTCCCCCATCCCCCATCTGCTCTCCCCTCCCTTCTTTGCCTGTATTTCTGTGATTTCTCGAAGATACTATCTAGTAGCAGGTATTCTGGTCCTCAGATTTTTTTTTTTTTTTTAACATTTTTTTTTAAATTCATCCATAATATTTCCTGAGCCCCAGGTCTAGGGTTTATTCTAGATAATACTGATTGAGGATGGGCATCCAATGGCCACTTATTCTCTGCATTTTGATGAGTTGCAAATCTCTGTGACAGCCTTCATGTGCTGATAAAAGAATCTTCTTTGATGAGGGCTGAGAGCTACACTTATTTGTGGGCATAAGGATAAATATTTAGAATACAGTTAGAAATTATTTTGATTTAGGAAACTGGTAGTAGTAGGTTTTCCTCTAGGGCCCATGACATCTCCAGCCATGGGAAGTCACCTAGGTTTACAGTATCAGGCAGGAACTAATTTGACTTGCATGTTTTGATAACAGTCCATCATTGAGGGATGCAAAGACAGGATTCAAGCAGGCCAGGAATCTGGATACAAGAATGAAACAGACCATGGAGGGGTGCTACTTATTGGCTTGCTCATCCTGCTTTCTTGTACAACCTAGAACTACTTATCAGTGTATGACACCACTTAGAGTAGCTGGACCCTCTCACATTAATCATTAATCAAGAAAATGCCTCACAGACTTGCCTTTCAGCCAATCTTATGGAGGTGTTTTCTCAATTGATGATCTTTCTTCCCAGATTCCCCTAGTTTATGTCATGTTGACAATAATGACAACCACCACCACCACCACCACCACCACCACCACCACCACCACCACCACCACCACCACCACCACCACCACCACAAAAAACCGTAAGCAGCAGATCTTCTTTGACAGCTTGCATAGCACTTTCCAATACTATGAAATCTAGTCCTCAGGGAGGAGGCTTCCAAGTCAGTATCAGCTTGATTACCCCAAGTCCCCTGTCTGAAGTGTGTGGTGTCTTCAGCATTAGGGTGTCAACTTCAAGTTCTGGGACACAAGCAAGAGCAATGACAATTGGCTATACTGTTTTGGTTTAGTCTTGGACACTCACTCTTTTACCAGTAACTCAAAGGTCGGTTTCCAATACCTGGTGTAGGTAGTGTGTTTCAGCTGAGGTCAGACACCACATGATCAGTTGTTCCTTGTAGTATGATGAATTTTTGCTTTCTGTAATGGTCTCCTGCTGAAAAAAAGAAACTTCTTTGATGGGGGTCAGTATAAGGATAAGTATTTAAAATGTTAGGAATTATACTGGTGTGCTGGCTAGTGTTTGGTCAACTTGCTATATGCTACAGTCATTTGGGAAGAGGTGCCTCAGTTGAAAACCTCCTACACAGAGATGGACCTGTAGGCTTTTTTTCCCAATTAATGATTAATGTGGAGGGTCCAAGTCAGTGGTGCTTCCTCAGGACAGATGTTCTTAAGTTATATAAGAAAGCATCTGAGCCAGTCATGAAGAGCAAGCCAGTAGGCAGCATTTCTCTGAGACTTTTGTTCAGTTTCTGTCTCATGGTTCTTGCCTTGAATTAATTTCCTTACTTTTCTCAGGAATGGAGTGTGACCTGAGAATTGTAAACTGGAATAAATCCCTCTACAAGTTGTCTTTGGACATGGTGTTTTATAACAGTCATAGAAACCTAAGGCAAGTGGTTTAGTTGTAGTAGTTGTTTTTTATCATCCTCCTCTGCGGGCCATGAACTTATTAGTCACAGGTTGTTGGCTAGGCTTCTTTTATCAGGTATGATTTACCTCTTGTTTAGGGTGCTTTAAGTCCTACTAGAGAACTGTTGTTTACCATCAGGATATATGTACAGCTATTGCACCTTGCAATCTTCATCATTACTGTGGTTCACAGTAATCAGTGTTGGGTACAACTACCGATTGCTTTTGTGTCATAGCAGATTGCATATCATCTCCCATTACTATGAAAGCTAATCCTTGGGTAGGAGGCTTTTAGGTCAGAACCAGCTTAAATGCTCTCAATCCTGTGTCCACAGTATATAGTGTCTTCAGCAAGAGATTATTTACCTTCAACTTCTGGGAGGCAACCAAGGGAAACAGCCATAGCTTAAATTGCATTCCTCTGACCCACAACTCAAATGAGGTTTGTTGGCACTATTTTTTGGTTTACTTTACTGCGTTCTTATATCTCTACCTTCCTTCCAACCCTTAATTCCACCCTAATACCTTTCAATATCCCAACACTAGGTAGGAGAGAAAGAAAGTTAGAGGAAAAGGGGGGGCACTGCCTTCTTTCAGTCAACAAAATAGACTACATACTGTTGAATAGGGACGTTGAATTCCTTGGGGCAAGTCCAATATTCTTCATAAGCATATCTTCAACTTCTCATCAAACCTCAATATCAGCAACCAGGAGCAGGAGCTGCCTCCTGAGCATCCCTTCTTTTATAACTCTGCAGAGTTCCCAGAATTAAACTATCTGCAACTGACAAAGATCACTCCTCTGCTAGCGCATGAGGCAAATCATAATCACCTGCTGTGAAGCAGCCTCTTATCCCAAAGCTGGGATTAAAATAAAAAGCAAATTCATATAACATAATTTGGTTTTTAAAGAAACCAAAATTCTCACTACAGAGGGTTCTTTTGTCAGGTGTTGGGGTTTTGTTAGTCCATATCTCTTGGAGGCACTTGTCCTAAGTAGCTCAACTTCATTTAAACTATCTCTCTATATAATTTTCTAGTTCTATCTATTAATTTGCAAATTTCATATCATTTTTCTTTATGCCTGAATAATATTACATTGTATATGTATACCATGTTTTCGTTTTTCATTTACCAGTTGACAGATATTTAGTTTTTGTTCATTTCCTAGCTATTCTAAATAGAGCAATAATGAATACATCTAAGCAAGTACCTATGGAGTAGGATGTTAAATCTCAAAGTAGTTTTAAGTTGCATTTTCCTTATTGCTATGGCTGTTGAAACTTTCCAAACATTTCTTAACTATTATATTTCTTATGAGAATTCTCTGTTCATATTTATACCCCCATTTTTAATTGAGTCATTTGTTTTCTTGATTCCTTGTATTTTGACTTCATTGTATAGTGTAAATATTAATCCTTTATCAAATTTGGAGCACCAAAGCTTCTCTCCCACTCTGTTTCCCTTGCTCCACATAAGTTGGATTTTTTTCTTTGAGTTCCATGAGTAAACTGTTGGCCTTAGGTCCAGAATGAATGGAATTCCATTTAGAATGTCTTTTCCTGCACCTGTGTCTTGTAAGGTGCTGTATATATTTTCTTTTCACAGTTTCAGCATTGTAGGTTTCACCTGAAGGTCTTTGATCCATTTGAAGTTGATTTTTATGCAGGGTGTTAGATGTGGGTCTAGTTTCATTACTTTGTATGTGGGTAGCCATTTTTCCTAGCAACATTTGTTGATGATATTATCTTTTGCCAGTGTGTATTTTAGGGATCTTTTAAAAACATCAGCTGGCTCTTATTATACTTATTATTTGGCTCTTCTATTTTTATTCCATTGAAGGCTATATATGCTAATATCAGAAAAGTTTTAGGTTGACTGGCTATTGCCAATTGGATTGAGTCCTTGAAGGTCAGAACTTGATGAATGGGTTAAGCACTAGCTATTGGGTTAACTCTCTTCCCAAAGAATGACATGGGATTTTCTTTGAGGGGCCCATGGGTGTTGAGTAGATAATCCATAACTATTTTCTGTACTGGCATACAGGGTTGTTTGAAGATGCAATGCAATAAAGGATGTGAGTACAACATTGTAAATTGTAAAGTATCTATTGATGGCTAGCATTAGATTTATTTGGTTAGTGTACTATATTTCACAGGGTTAGATATGTGCTGAGATTGAAAAGTTACAAATTAAAATAATTATATTATTATTGTATTTATACCTTTTCACAATAGAGAAATATTAAGTTCACTTTATCTTTCAATTTTAGAAACATGTCTAGAGTCTAGATCCAAAAACAAACCCATAAAATGTATGTAAGATATGTTACTTTTTGGTCCTTTTCCCCCCCGTTTTTCTTTTTATTGGATATTTTCTTTATTTACATTTCAGATGTTATCCCCTTTCCCGGTTTCCTCCCCCCCTTCCCCCAAACCCCCTATCCCATCCTCCTACCCCCTGCTTTTGTGAGGGTGTTCCCCCACTCACCCACCCACTCCGGCCTCCCCGCCCTGGCATTCTGCTACACTGGGGCATCGAGCCTTCACAAGACCAAGGGCCTCTCCTCCCATTGATGCCTGACAAGGGCATCCTCTGCTACATATGCATCTGGAGTCCTGGGTCCCTCCATGTGCATGCCTTGGTTGGTGGTTTAGTCCCTGGAAGCTCTAGGAGGTCTGGTTGGTTGATATTGTTGTTCTTCCTATGGGGTTGCAAACCCCTTCAGCTCCTTCCAGTCCTTTCTCTAACTCCTCCATTGGGGACCTGGTGTTCAGTCCATGGTTGGCTGTGAGGATCCACCTCTGTATTTGTCAGGCTCTGCCAGAGCCTCTCAGGAGACAGCTATTACAGGCTCCTGTCAACATGCACTTCCTGGCATCCACAATAGTGTCTGGATTTGGTGACTGTATATGGGATGGATCCCCAGGTGGGGCAGTCTCTGGATGGCCTTTCCTTCAGTCTTTGCTCCACACTTTGCCTCTGTATTTCCTCCCGTATTTTGTTCCCCCTTCTAAGAAGGACCAAAGCACCTACACTTTGGTCTTCCTTCTTCTTGAGCTTCATGTGGTCTGTGAATTGTAGCTTGGGCCAATATCCACTTATTAGTGAGTGCATACCATGTGTGTTCTTTTGTGACTGGGTTACCTCACTTGGGATATTTTCTAGTTTCATCCATTTGCCTGTGAATTCCATGAAGTCATTGCTTTTATTTTATTTATTTATTTATTTATTTATTTATTTATTTATTTATTTATTTATTTATTTATTTATTTTTGGTTTTTCGAAACAGGATTTCTCTGTATAGCCCTGTCCCAGCACTTGGGAGGCAGAGACAGGCGGATTTCTGAGTTCGAGGCCAGCCTGGTCTACAGAGTGAGTTCCAGGACAGCCAGGGCTATACAGAAGTCATTGGTTTTAATAGCTGAGTAGTATTCCATTGTGTAAATATACCACATTTTCTGTATCCATTCCTCTGTTGAAAGACATCTGGGTTGTTTCCAGCTTCTGGCTATTATAAATATGGCTGCTATGAACATAGTGGAGCATGCATTCTTGTTATATGTTGGAGCATCTTTTGGGTATATGCACAGGAGTGGTATAGCTGGGTCCTCAGTTAATACTATGTCCAATTTTCTGAGGAACCACCAATATATACAAAGAACTCAAGAAGTTAGATTCCAGAGAATCAAATGACCCTATTAAAAAATGGGGTACAGAGCTAAACGGAGAATTCTCAACTGAGGAAACTTGAATGGCCAAGAAGCACCTAAAGAAATGTTCAACATCCTCAGTCATCAGGGAAATGAAAATCAAAACAACCCTGAGATTCTACTTCACACCAGTCACAAAGGCTAAGATCAAAAACTCAGGTGATGGCAGATGCTGGCAAGGATGCAGTGAAAGAGGAACACTCCTCCATTGCGGGTGGGATTGCAAGCTGGTACAACCACTCTGGAAATCAGTCTGGTGCTTCCTCAGAAAATTGGATATAGTATTGCCTGAGGACCCAGCTATACCACTTTTGGTCCCTTTCAAAGTATCATGATAGAAAACTTCTCTTTTTAATGAAGTCTTCCTTTTTCTTATTTTTATTTTAAATATCTATTTAGCACATAGCACTTGTTTTTAGTTTTAGCTTCCTGGAAAACAACTTTTTTCATACAGTGGTCAAAGACTACTACTTGTTTTGATCACATTATATAGAATGATAAATGACATTCAATGTCAGCCACTAAAAATGTGATTTTGAACCCTCTTAAAAGTGATCTACTGTACAATAGACAAATTGTGCTTGATTTGAATAGTAGCTAATTATTAACTCAGAGATGATTGCCTCAAACACAACAAAACCATTTCAGCGAGTTCACTGTGGAGACATGATGGTGCCCGGGATGTGGTTTGTAGTGGGCACCAAATATTTTGTAGTTTCAAAGCTATAAACTTTTAACCCTTGTCATAAAATTCTTTTGATTTTGTTTTAGTCTTAATATGTTTTAAAGCTGTTCACTCTAGATTGTCTAATGTCAGCACTTAAATGCTGTGTCCTTAGATGGTATTGGTAAAGAGCAAGGAAGTGGGGTGGATGTGGCTCCAATTACTCTGCCGCCTGGCTCTTGTGTTGTGGCTTTCAGAGATATCTTTTGTAAGTCTAATATCCTTCCTGTGCATAATTGTAACCAGGCTTCCTTAATCATTCTATAGTGAGTGAGTTAGTGTTTCAGTTCCATAGTTGTTTACATAGATAGAGCATTTTGTCACTTTTGATGCCATGATCTTTCCACATATTTGAATGTTGTTCATATTATATGTTCATAAATATGTTAGGATTCATAAAAGTTTAACTCATTGTGGTAGAATTTTGCAATAACTTTACAAATTACAAACAAGTACACTCCTGTGAAATTTATCATTTTGTTCTACACTTGTGTTTGTAATGGTCAGTAAGTTTTGTAAAGTTTGTAACTTTTTTAAAAAAGTTAATTTTATTGAAGTATATACAATTTTATACAATAGAATTCACTTTAAAAGTCAACTTAATGGCTTTTAATAAATTTACAAAATCACAAATCTACCACTACAAATCAGGGTTTGAAGTGAATTTTCATATAGTAATCTCTGGTTTCGTGAGAGGCCAGAGCAGACCTGTTTTGAGTTGTGGAAGGATCCAGAGCTGGGCTGATTCAGAAGAATTCAGGGCTTGTTTAAACATCTGTTACCCTAGGAAATTGACGTTTATGGAATTTTTTCTATAAAATGCTTTAAAAATTGTGCAACTGCATTAATATAAAGATGAATACAATTCATTATTTTGCTTGCTGTCATTACATTCTTTTTTTTGAAGAAAGAAATTAAAATTAAACATTTTTTATGCCTCTAAAGTACTGTGGGCATCAGACATGTCTATTGTACCTAATAAACTGGTTCTGGAAGAATCATGATAAGAAATTTGTTTTGTAATTATTTATTTGTAAACATGACAAATAAATGAGGTGAAAAAACCTTACGCATTCAGGAAGGAACTAGAGCTAAAAACAGGAATTCTGTTGAGGTGCAGGTAGGTCATTGAAGGTACAGAAGCTCATAGTTGTGGTGAAGAAAGCTGAGACAGTGCAGTAGGGAAAGAAAGAGCAATGACATCAGGAAGTTTAAAAGTTCAGCAACAGTGATTTGGAATTTAAATATCTCTTCTAAGAGGCCCATTGCATTCTTGCTTTGAAGACCCATCAATCTTTGCATATATGCTGTCAGTTTTTGTAATTAGGTTTATTTCTAAAAATTTTATATGTATGTATTGTATTTACTTAATTTCCCCCTAATTCTCCTCCCAACCCTCCCATATCTTCAATCCACATTTCCTCTCAAATTCATGTTCCTTTATCATCACACACACACACACACACACACACACACACACACACACAATTTGTGTGTGTGTGTGTGTGTGTGTAACATTGTATTGGATAAACAATTAGGGAGTTCATCCCCAGGAGAATATTAATTCTCCTTTGTTCGGCTGTGTTAATTGCCTATAGTTCATCGTTTACACATTCATTTTGGCATGTAAATTGGTGTTGTCATTACTCAGGTCTTTCTTTAAGCAAGCATATTGTTGAAAGCTCGAGGATGTAGCTTCCTGGTAATACATAGAGACACTATTTCACAGCAGACTTCATGGTCCTCTGGCCCTTTCTCTGGGCCTCAGGTGTGGGAGTTGTGTTGTACATGCATTAGCAGAGGCTGATCACCCCACAGGTAGTTCTCTTACTTTCTGTAATTGTCTCTTTTCTGTTGAAACAAATGTTTCTTTGATGAGGGGTGAGATCTACTTTTATCTGTAGGTATAAGAATAAGTATTTTGAATGGACCTAGGAATTATACTTTTTAGGAAGGTAGCAATAGTAGGGTCTCCTTTAAGATCTGTGACCTCACTAGTTGTGAGTAGTTGGCTAGATTTTTAGTATCAGGCATGTTTCCCTTCCCGAATAGTGGATTTTAAGTTCAATTAGAGAGCTGTTGCTTACCACCAAAATGTTAGTGCCACTCTAGTACAGTGCTGGTCATGGTTCTGGTTCATAGGCACCACAGTTGGGTGTGACTGCTGATTGCTTTTCACTCTTGGAGGCATGTATTACTTTCCAGTACAAAAAGCGAGTTCTCAGGGAAAAGACTTTTGAGTGAGACATAGCTCAGTTCCTTCAAGTCCTAGGTTTTCAAGTTCATGGTGTCTTCAGCAATAGGGATTTACCTTCAATTGTTAGGAGTCAATCAAAGGCAACAGTAACAGTCTCTTAGTTTCTTGGGATCCTCTGATTTTTCATGCCTGGTGCTGGGGTTTTTGTTATATCATCAATAACTGTTGTGGGGAGCATTTTTGCTCAAACAACGTAACTTCTTTATACTGTATCTATACATGTGCACACATATTTATATAGTTATTAAAATTAAGTAATATAAATTAATTTTGGCAAATATAAAATAGTATGAATTCCCTATGGATTTTTAAAACATTCAAAGTGTTATTTATTCCTTCTTCCCTCTCTTTGTGTTATCTTACCTTCTTTCCCAATTAAATCCACCATACCCTGCATAGTTCATTAAAGAAGAAACAAAAAATGGCTACATAATATCTTAAAAATGTTCATCATCCTTAGCAATTATGGAAATGCAAATTAAAAGAACTTTGAGATTTATTTAAGCAGTGAAAATACCTAAAAGCAACAAAACAATGTCAACAAATGCTAAAGCTATGGGGAAAGAGGAGCTGTTTCACTATTGGTAAGGTTGCAAACTGGTACAGCCACTCTGGATATCAGTGTGGCGACTTCTCAAGCAGCTAAAAATAAATGTACCATATGAGCCAGGTACACAACTCCTTGGCATATGCCAAAGTGACTTGACATCCTACTCCACAGAACTTGATCAGCCATGTTCATTGTCACTCTGGTCACATAGCTGGGGCATGTAAACAACCTGTATGTCCTTCAACTGATGAGTGGATAATGAAATGTGCTTCATAGACCCGGTGGAACATGATCTGCCTGTAAAGAAAAGTGGAACTAGGAAATTTACAGGGGAATGAGTAGAACTAAAAAATAGAAGACATTAAATTGAGTGAAGTAACTCAGACTCAGAAGGACAGATGCTACATGTTTTGTCTAATCATTTTGTCTAATTATTGGTTGTTAATTTTAAATCTTCACATGTGACTATTCAACTTGGGGTAACTGCAGAAACTAGGACAGTAAACAGGGGCCATTTGGAGGGAGGGGATAGAATCCTAGAGAGGAAGACTACAAGAGATAAGAAGCAGGAAATGGAACAAACTGGCACTTTTAAATCATAGGCTCACATTCCTTCTGTGTTTACAGCATTGTATAATGCTTTCTGTGATTAAAACCTTTTCCTGCTCTGTTTTAAGCTCGGGTTATGTATGGATGTTGACATTTGCCTGCTGTTCTCTTTGGCTTTTAAGATTTTAAAATTTCTATTTATATAAAAAATGTAGGAATTACACTAAGCTCGCAGGTTGCTAATTACTTTAACAATAGTAATTCTTTAAATTAATGAATATAGGCATTTGCTTGTTTCTTTTTTCAATATCTTTTATCAATATTTTATACTTTTCAGTGTGTGTGTTTATCTCTTTGGTTGAATTTATTCTCAAGATATTTTATTTTTAATAATATGTGAGATTATGTTCTTGGTTTCTTTTCGAGACAGTAGCAGGAGTTTGTGTGTGTGAATTCTATATATAAAATCACATCTGCAAATGTAGAGTTTTACTTCTTTCTAGTTTTACTTGGAAGCTTTTGATTTCTTTCTGCCTAATTGCCCTTTCTAGGATTGCTAATATTACATTGAATAGAAGTATTCAGGCCTTGTTTCCAATCTTAGAGAAAAAGCTTTATATTTCACTGTAAATTATTGTTTTACTGTGGGCTAGCATATCTGACCTTGCTGCATTGAAACACATTTTTCCTAGAACAAATTTGTGGAGAGTTTTTATCATGAGAGAATAAAGTTGACTTCTACCAAATGCTCTTTATGCATCAACCAAGAGGATTATATGATTTTTACCTTTATGTAAGCAAAGCTGTCTGGAGCAGAAAGAATAAGCTAGAAAGCTTGTACTTCCTGATTTTAAAGTATATTTCAAAGCTATTATAATTAAAGTAGTATGGTACATGAACATAAAATAAACACAGACCAAAACACAATATAGAACCCTATTAATAAAACCACTTATTTTGACTCAATTGATCCTCAACAAGGGGGCCAGTAAAATGCAATGGAAATAAGGACAGTCTCTTCAATAAATAGCATTAGACCTGCTGAGGCAGAGAGATTGCTGTGAGTTTGAAGCTATATATACTAAGGTACATATTATGTTCAACGGAGCCTGCATTATAAAGTGAGATATTGTCTTAAAAATCAGCAGCAACAGCAACAACAAACAACAACCCCCTAAGAACAAAATAAGCTGGGTTGAGAAAAGTGATTATCCATATGCAGAACATGAAATTAGGCCACCTTTCTGACATTACATACAAATACTAACTCAAACCATAGTAAGTAAGGACTTAAATAGCAAACATAAAACTGGGTTGGGGAGGGGAACAAATACGAACAAAATATAAAGATGTAAGCTGGGATTTAGAAAGGCCTAATATGACAAACTTAAAAAGTATATAGAAAAACTTCTCTCCTTGATAATGACTCTTTGAACATGTCCCTAAACACAAAGTAATGAAAAAAAATAGTGGAGAAATGGGATTGCATCAAACTAGAGAAAGCTTCTTCATAGGAAAGAGAAAATCACCAATGTAGTGAGTAGATAACCTAATAATGGACAAAACCACTCAGAAATGATACTTATAATAAAGGATGTCTAAAATATGTGAAGAACTAAACAATGCAATGGAAAAATACAAACAAATTGTTCAAAGGCAAAAGACCCACATGTTTCTCAAAATAAGAGATGTGTGCAACACAGATACAAAATTTGCCCAACATAAATATCAGTGAAAGGCAAATCAAAACATCAATGAGATGTCATTTTTAATGTTTACAATTCATTATAACATATCAAGAATGTACTGTGAGACCTTAATTAGCTTGAATACTTAGCAACGTGGATATTAGGGTTAATTTGATTTTGTAGGTGACTAGGAATTATTTTAATTTCAAGTATCACCATAAACATCCTCTAAATGTTTTATTTTTTCTATTATGGCAAAATGTAATATACTTAATTCATTTTACCTTAAAGATTATTATTCACAGCCAATTACTTTTGTATATTCAGATATATTTATGGAATAAGATTTAAATTACATGTAATCCATTCATCTACCTGTCAATTCATCCATCCATCTGTCCATCCACCCAACTGTAATACAGAATTTATTGCCATGCAGAATTTACATTATAGTTGGAGATATTGAGGATATCAGCAAGAAACAAGTAATGAATTCACAGAAGGGAATGAATAGCTTGATAAAGTGGAAGACTTACTTGTGTTAATTAGATAGGCAGGTTAAGAAGTATTCCTGCCATAGGTCAACAGATACAGAGATCTGATGCAGGGACAAAAATGGACACATTCTAGAAACTAATTGAATGTTGAAGTAACTGACTGATGTATTTCTTGATTTTCCATAACAGAAATATAAAGAATTTTTGAAGACTTAGTATGATGATAGTTGAAACAAGAGTAACTCTTCATCATGGGCACTAACACTGACCATTAATAATGCTCACCTGGAAAATAAAAATGGATTCCAATGTCTCAAATAAAACTCTATAGTTAGTAGATTGTTTAAAGACTGGACCTTTTTAATTTAATTTTTATTTTTTGATACTTTATTTACATTTCAAATGTTTCCCCCTTTCCAGGTCTCCACTTTGGAACCCCCCTATCTTCTCCCCCTCCTCTGCCTCTATGAGGGTATTCCCCCACCCACCCACCCACTCCTGTCTTCCCTCCCTGGCATTCCCCTATAATGGGGCCTCTAATACCCTCAGGCCCAAGGGCCTCTCCTCCCCCTGATGGCCAACGAGGCCCTCCTCTGCCACATATGTAGTCCAAAACATGGATCCCTCCATGTATTTTTTGGTTGGTGGTCCAGTCTCCAGGAGCACCGGGGGCGTCAAGCCAGTTGACACTGTTGCTCCCTCCATGAGGCTGCAAACTCCCTCAGCTCCTTCAGTCCCTTCTCCAGCTCCTCCATCTGGGACCTCATACTCAGTCCAACAGTTACTGTGAAGTGAAACTTGGGTATTCCGAACTTTTGGACTAATATCCACTTATCAGTGAGTACATACCATGTTCGTTCTTTTGTGACTGAGTTACCTCGCTCAGGATGATATTTTCAAGTTCCATCCATTTGCCTGCAAATTTCATTAAGTCATTGTTTTTAATAGCTGAGTAGTACTCCATTGTGTAAATGTACCACATTTTCTGTATCCATTCCTCTGATGAGGGACATCTGGGT
>JAPYYD010003139.1:0-14500 GCA_028551405.1 Uromys caudimaculatus
GGCGGGTTGGGAAGGGGATGGGGGGTATACAAAGAGGAGACTCAGAAAAGGGGAAACATTGGAAATGTATATAAAGTATCAAAAATAAAAAAGGAGGAAAAAAAAAAAAAGAAAAGGAGTAGGTATAGTGAACAAATAAAAAAAAAGGTACAGTGTGATGTGTTGTACACATGTGTAGTGTATAATATTTAAATCAAGCTTAGCATTTATCATTTGTTTATGGTTAAAACTTTCAAAAGCCTTTGTTCTACGGAGTGTGGCATGCAAGTACATTGTTTTTGTCAGCTGTCACCCTGCTGTGCAATAGCACGTCAAGATTCCTGCTCCTATGTATTTTGGCATATTAGCCTTTATCAACCTTCTCTGTGTCTGACCAGTCCTATTCTTCCAGATCTCTGGTAACCACCAGAAGATCTGCTTTGAGATATTGCATTTGTAAAGTCTGATGTTCTATCAAATAGTATAGAGTATGTCTCCTCTTACTAAGAATATTTGAAGAAGTCTTTAGATAAAAGAGTATTTTTCTCTACAGTAGCCATATGTTATATAAATTCTGGATTTTTTTTTTTGCATTATGGGGGATTAAACTCAGCACCTAGGCATGCTCAGTAAGCACTCTACCATTGAGCTCTAGACCCAGTATTATGTTTAGAGTTAGTTCTTTCTATTTTAGACAAATGCTGTATTTTTATGTTTTTTCAGATACTACCTGGAAAATTTTCCCAATTCTCTCTTTAGACATCATAATAATGCAATTAATTATTGCAATGAAGAAAACACACAATAAACTTTATAAATAATGATGAAATTTACATTTCTTTAAGACTAGTAACAGGTCATGTAAATGTATTATCTTCACAACTACTAAATAAGCCCCTGTTAATGCTTTTAAAATATGCAAAACAAATTGAAGAGTTGAAACTTTCATTATTATGTTACAGAAAATATCACTAATATGGATTACATTGAAATTAGTGATTTCACTATGGAATGTAAATTATTAGTAACCCTCAGGGAGCTGGAAGGCTTGATGAAGCTGAGTCTTTCTCCCGGAGGTGAGTATAGATGTCACCCTTTGGGACAGATATCTATATCTTCCACTCAAACATATTCCATAACCCCTATTTCTTACTTGACTCTATTTTTTAAATTTTATGCAAAGGCATCTATAGGTTCTCTGAGTGTCCAAGACCCAACTTGCAGAACTGTAGCCCTGGGGCACTACCTTATGTATTTTAGATTTGGAAGACAGAAATTGCTTTTAAAGTGAAAAAAGGGTCAGAGTTGCCTTTGTAGTTTGATTTACCTATTCTATCATACTGTTAAGTCCATGTTCAGGCAGTCATGTTGGTCAGACTTTGTGAGTGTAGCTTCTGACATTCTTAGGAGACACAACCTCACATCAAACCCTCCAGTCTTTTGGCTCCTATAGTCATATGTCCATTCTTCACAATGGTCCCCGAGCCTTAGGTGCAGGACTTGTGTTGTAGATGTAGTTGGAACTGAGCTTCACAAATCTCCGTGTTAATCAGTTTTATTTCTCTGTGATGGTGTCTGTTTCAAAGAGACATTTCCTAAATGGGGAGGGAAGGCCAACTATATCTTTGAGAGTAAAATCAAAGATAGTTGGAGATTATATTGATTTAGTAAGGTGGTGGGTATGGGTTCTCTTCTAAGTTCCACTCTTATCAAATATTGGTTCTAATAGTATCAGGTTGATATCTTGAATTTTTTACATTTTTGAATACTATATTCACCAAGCAATAATTTTATTTTGATACACTTTAAACATTGTATTTGTTTTATTTTTGAAATTATAAAATAATTACAACCCTTCTCCATTTTCAACACTTCTCATTACCTTTCCTCCCTCTAAACCCTCCCAGATATCCCTCCTGCTGCGAATTCATGGCCTTTTTACTGTGAGTTGTGTATTTCTATCTATCTGTCTATCTATCTATCTATCTATCTATCTATTTTTCTATCTATCTATCTATCTATCTATCTATCTATCTATCTATCTATCCATCTATCATCTATCATTTATCTATCTATCTATCTATCTATCTATCTATCTATCTATCTATCTATCTATCATCTAACTGTATATCTATTATCTATATATCTGTCATCTATCTATCTATCATCTATCTGTCTATCTATCTATCTATCTATCTATCTATCTATCTATCTATCTATCTATCATCTATCTATCTATTATCTATCTATAAATGTAAGGTTTCAGTGCATATAATGTTTTTTTTTTGTATGTATGATTTAAGAACTGATCAATTGGCACTGGAGAGACAGTTAGTTTGCTCTTCTGTAGGGCAGACCCCCTCTCCCAGATTTCCTCTGTTGCCTATACTTCATTGTCTATAAAATTTTAAAGACGAAACACACTTTAAAAGTCATGTTTTTTTCCATGCTGGATGTCATTATTAAAATATATTTATAAAGTAGTGAGCTATAATCTTCCAGGTTTCATTAGGTAATGCTTACATCTTTTTGCAAGGCAACATCTTCAGAGAAGCTGTTGGTGGTATTTAAAGCTTGAGTATATCTCTCCATGAAGTTAGCATTGATGTGGTAATAAAAGAGGATTATAAAGCCTCACATCTTGAGAAGCTTATGGTCTATACAAGTGAGAAAATTTTAGCATATAAAACAATTAGAACAATTGTAAATGAGTAGGAATCTCATATACCCTTATGGACAACAGTCTCTGAAATATTAAGAATCATGTAAAAGCATGATTATCTAGATGCTTGCCTTTTTTTATTTAAGTCATAATTTTTTTTTTCTTTTTTGGTTTTTCGAGACAGGGTTTCTCTGTGTAGCCCTGGCTGCCTGGAACTCACTCTGTAGACCAGGCTGGCCTCGAACTCAGAAATCTGCCTGCCTCTGCCTCCCGAGTGCTGGGATTAAAGGTGTGCGCCACCACTGCCCGGCAAGTCATAATTTTAATGAAATATAATTATCTCCTACTTTGAGATAGGACTTTGCTTTGTTTCTCAAGCTAGGCTTGAATGTTTGGACTCAGTCAAGTTTCTTGCCTCTGCTTCCTGATTATTAGGGACCCAGATCCCTTGCATATTAGCATTATAAAATAAGATGACTCAGTTTCATTGTCAAAGTAGACAGGGCCTCATCTCGAAATCCAAGCTGGACTGGACCTCACTGTGTAGTGCAGAGCAGCCGTACTCCTGCTTCAGCCATTCTCCTGCTTTGGGAGATTACAGGTGTCTGCCCCCATCCTGCTGATGCTGACAGCCACACTGCTGTATCCAGACTTTGCTTATTTAAAACATATAGTTCATTCTGAAAAGTGATTTTTATCTCTTCAACATCCATTTTTGCTTGAGAGGGAATATTGCAAAGATTTCAACTCAGTTATATTTTAGGTAGAATTTATGTTCCAGGGATAGCTTTTAAACCATTCATTGTGGATAGAAGCAATTACTCATTTTAGTTAGTAGTAAAAAGTTCACATTAGACTATAATTGCTTTCAAAAAAGATAAGTTTTCCTCTTGTTTTGCCTTACCTTGAGAAATAATTTGTTGAAAGAGTATTGCATGAAATTGAGGAAATATGTAAAATTAACTAAAAGAAAAGGAAAATAGTATATTATTTTCCACTATTTTTATATATGGCTGTTTCTATTACTGTTGTGGGGAACTGTTTAAATGAAAACCCTTAAATTCTACATTATCTTAAAAATTAAAGATAAATACATCAATTTTTATAAGGTAGAAGTAGAGCATACATTAGCTAATCCCTTCCTTCTTTATGAGCAGCACCATATCCTAGGGTAACTTCTAGTGACCTGAGGATTTCAAATGTCAAACAGGAAAAAATCAGTGCTAGAGGACAGACTTTAAAATGCAACTGTCGTGGAGACTATATGTACATGCATACATACACGCGTACGCATACATGTGTACAAACACACACACATGTGCGTATGTGCCTGTCAGTGACATATATGTGTGTATGTGGGTCACTGCCATACTTGAATTTTGAGCCGTATGAGTTCCGTGACCCTTTGGCAGCCTCCTTAACCACATTCAAATGAAGGTCAAGCACAGTGAAGTTTCCAAATTTCCCTACACATATCAACCAACCCCAAAGTACATGGGTCAAAGACAAACAAAAGTAAAGCAAAACAGAACAAAACAAACCAACAAAATAAAATGAAAACTCTGTAATCTGGGTGAAATTTCAAGTCTCTGAGCTATTAGGAATTCATTTCTTAAAAAACAAGAAAAATACTGGAGGACCATGTGATACTATTACAGAGGTTGTGTCCGCTTACCCTTGCAGTAGGTATTAAATTGGCAAATCTTAAGTGTTGTCACAGTATGCAGAATAAAGATCTATGTGACGGGACTGGGTCCATGATTATATATGATTTGCCCTGAAGGAATAATCGATAAATATGAACCTTGATGCAACACTGAAACATTTTAGCTAACCACCTACATTGAACACTATTAACTGGTGTGAATGTTTCAGACCTACTGTGTTTAGTGTCAAGCTGCTAATTTTACCAACAAAATCCAAGTTTTATCCTCACTATGCAAATTCTGGTGCTGAACCTATGAATCATGTAAGCACACCAAGCAGCCACCCTCCAGTCTGGTATCTCAGAATGCATGCTCGTGCACACCCCTAGGGTGGGATTCCTGATTACAGCAAGTGGCAGTCTTTCCCAAGGTGTGGCTTCAGCCTGCACAGATATTTATAACACACTGTGATGAAGTTTTAAAATAAATCACGTACCATATTATTATCTTTTCTCGAAGCAACAGGAAGGACCAACTGTTTCCCTCACCGAGTAATTGATGTGCCTAAGTCTAAAAGCTGTTAAAGTCATAAGACTCCCTTAATTTCAGTAGTCATTAGGTTTATTTTTAATTTAATGTCATGGTTTTTACAAAACTGTTGTATGTATAAAAAATTTGGTGAACTCACTCAGAGATAGTTTCTCCATCTTCAAAAGACTAGCTCCATCATCTTAGTTCCATCTTGGTCCCAGCTTCAGTTGAACTGAGTCTTTCTCATGAGCTTGGAGTCCTGTGTTCCTTGTTGGCTCAATTCCTCTTTCATATTACAATATTCTCTCTCTCTCTCTCTCTCTCTCTCTCTCTCTCTCTCTCTCCCCCTCCCTCCCTCCCTCCCTCTCTCTCAAGTAACCATTGATTTTCTAAATGTAATTTTCAAACACTTTAATTAAAAATTAAAAAGACCTTTCATTGACTCTTTTCTTAAGTTCTATCATATAATCCTTTGTCCATTTAATGGCAAATATCTTAAAGAAAAAAATTTGCTTTCTTTCTTTCAAGTTACTCATCACCTCATATCTAAAGGATTTCACTGATCCTTTCTTCATAAGCCCATTGGTGACTTTTCCAATATTGGATGTAATGTCCAGATTTCTGCTTTCTTGCTCTTGATCTCTGCCAAATACTGTACATGACTAGCTATACTTGTTTGTTTCCCATTGCTTGATGAACATTGATAAGCAACATGAAAAAAGAAGCGTGGAGAGGAGAGGATGTATTTCACTTGATAGTTTATAATTTCTCATCCCAGGAGGTCAGAGCAGGCATTCAAGACTGAAATCTGGAGGTAGAGACTAAAACAGAAGGCATGGAGGGCTGCTTGCTGGCTTGCTCCTCATGGGTTTTTCAGTTTGATTTCTTTTCTTTTCTTTTCTTTTCTTTTCTTTTCTTTTCTTTTCTTTTCTTTTCTTTTCTTTTCTTTCTTTCTTTTTTTTTTTTGATACTTTATTTACATTTCCAGTGTTTCCCCCTTTCTAGGTCTCCTCTTTGGAAACCCCCTATCACCTCCCCCTCCCCACCTCTATGAGGGAATTCTACCTCCCACCCACCCGTCCACCCACTCCCATATTCCCACCTTGACATTCCTCTTTACTGGGGCCTCTCCTCCCTCTGATGGCCAACAAGGCCCTCCTCTGCCACATATGTGGTCTGAATCATGGGTCCCTAAATGTTTATTCTTTGGTTGGTGGTCCAGCCTCCAGGAGGACCGGGAGGGGGGGTCAGGTCAGTTGACACTGTTGTTCCCTCCATGGGGCTACAGACTCCCTCAGCTCCTTCAATCCTTTCTCCAACTCCTCCATCTGGGACCTCACTCTCAGTCCAGCAGTTACTGTTAAGTGAAACTTGGGTATTCCGAACTTTTGGGCTAATATCCACTTATCAGTGAGTACATACCATGTTCGTTCTTTTGTGACTGAGTTACCTCGCTCAGGATGATGTTTTCAAGTTCCATCCATTTGCCTGCAAATTTCATTAAGTCATTGTTTTTAATAGCTGAGTAGTATTCCATTGTGTAAATGTACCACATTTTCTGTATCCATTCCTCTGATGAGGGACATCTGGGTTGTTTCCAGCTTCTGGCTTTTATAAGTATGGCGGCTATGAACATAGTGGAGTATGCGTCTTTATTACATGTTGGAGCATCTTCTGGGTATATGCCCAGGAGTGGTATAGCTGGGTTCTCAGGTAGTATTATGTCCACTTTTCTGAGGGTCCACCAAACTGATTTCCACAGTGATTGTACCAGCTCGTCAGTTTGATTTCTTATGCCACCTGCCTAGGGGTGTTACTGCTCATGGTGGGTTTGGCCCTCCCACATAAATCATTAACCAAAAATCTCTCACAGACACGCCTGTAGGCTACTCTTATGGAGTCATTTTCCCAATTGAGCTGACCCAGGATGTGTCAAGTCAACCAAAAAAACGAACCATCAAACGTGGCATTTTGCTCTTATGAAATTCTTTTCTTTCCGATTCAACCTCTGTTGAATTTCTTGCTTCCTCACAAGCCATTCATTCCCAATTCTTCTGACTGTCTCTCATCTGGAGTGCTTTGAACTCAGTCATGGACCACTTTTTCTAGCCCAAACACACGACTGAAATGACATGTAGTCTCAGCTTTTAAGAAATATGCAATATGTATCAAAACTCCATTTAGATGTCTAGCCTAGACTTAACGTAAAATGTACAAAGTAGAATAGAAGCCTTTCTATGTGTTAAGTGAGTACTTAACTACTGATACAAACCTCCAGCCTTAGAATTCTTTATCTAATGGCACTGTCTGGTTCTTTATTCCAGTAATAAATATTACTTATTATTAAATAATATTAAGTAATAAATATGCTTCATTATTAAAACTACCTCACTTGTGGAGTAATTGAACAATAAACTTTATTTAAAGTTAAATCTCCCCTTCACTTGAGTTTATCTTATTATAAGATGCTGGTCAGGAGAGCCCAGTCAATGATTATGGAATAGCAAATTTCTATGGAAAAAGAGTGGAGAGATGCAGATACTTGGATCTTTAGTTCATTAAACAGAATATCAGTGAAAACTTTAATATTTTAAAATCAAAATTTTAAAATTTTAAATCAGAAGTTGTCTATGACATTGTGACTAGCAGTTGAATCAAATCTTCTGGGGACATTTTGAAATGTGTTTACTCCTATCAACATAAGAAGATTAGAATTTCTTTTGCTAAATTTGGGGCAATCAATATTATAAATCAATAATGTACATTTGTTTTAAAATGTTCCATTATACAAAGAGGGGTACCTTTTGCTAATTCAGCATTGATTTTAAATTTCTGAAAATTATATTTTTAAAACTGACCTAGTTTGTAACCTGGATATTACTCTCATAATACTATGCTAACAGTTTCCATATTATCACAATTCATTATCAGCCCCTTTTGGATAATTTGTGTAATCTTATAAACCAATTAAAGCCAATTTCAGTAAATAGAGGCATTTGGATCTCTTCCTCTTATTTCTTTTCTTTTATTTAAATATTTCTCATATATATTTTAATCATGTTTTCCCTCCCTCCAGCTTCTCCCCACATTCTTTATCACCCTACACATTAGCCTTGTCTGTCTGTCTGTCTTGCTCCCTCTTAAAAAATCAGCGCCATAAAATAGAAAATCAAAACAAATACAATAAGACAAAAATGTCCTAATCACAACAATAACCAAAACAATGAAACAAAAATCTTACACACAAAACAACATGGAGTTCATTAGTGCTACTATTGAGCCTGGGACTTGCCCTGGAGTGTGCTTGATATACCCCATGACACTGCATTGTAGAACACTAATTTTCCTTAGTAAGCAGCTATCAATTGCAAATAGTTTCTTAATTAGAGGTAAGATCCTGTGTCCACTGGCCCTCTCATTGTTGGTACCCTGTCTGGCTTGAACCTGCGTACTGCCATGATTCCTGTGAATTCATATGTACGTCTGTCCTGTCATGTCTGGAAGACACTCGTTTCTTGAAGTCATTCACAACCTCTGGTTCTTATAATCTCTCTGATGCCTCTTCTTCATAGAGTCCACATTGATCTGTTTTGAGATGTAATGCACACTTGTAAAAACCTCCCAGAACAAGCACAAAAGAATTTGATGTATTATACAAACAGTAACACAAACCAGCTGGAGACTGTTATCAGATTGGCACTAAGTAGTTTTTCACAATCAACTAATGTGTTACAACTGACAATCGTAGATGGCATGTCACATAGATATGGTTTACTCCGCTTGGAATTCTCATTTCCTTGCATGTCCTGTTATCAGGTTGCTCCAGAGATAGCCAACATTATCAAGAAGGATCAATAGTTAAAGAAAACTGCAACTCCTGGTGAGTAAATAAGCAACATAGACCAGGGATTTTCTGTCTGCGTATTTCTCCAGGAATGCGGGAATCTGCTCATTAAAGCATACACCTGAACACATCTAGGCAAAAGTCGCATTTCCTAAGACATACACTTTCAGAAGCATAAAAACAATTTTGGAAATGTAATTATGTATGTATTTAATGCAAGCTTCAAATTTGATGTTTTTATAGTAAGCCTTCTTCATATAGCAAGAATTCATTAAGCATATTCTAAATTATAAATGTTTTGATAGGATGCTGACAAATTGTGGGGTTTTTTTGTTTTGTTTTGTTTTTTAGCACAGTAAGTATACATGAAAACGGGCTGATCAAACTGAGTTAACTTGCAGAGAATTTTCCGATATAAGTATATCAAATCTATATTTTAATTTGTCTTTTTTTATGCTGCAGTGAATTGAAGTCATGCCATATATAGTCACTTTAGAGGACACAAGCACATTGGTCAGCATCTAATATAGGTTTTATAATTTATTTTCTCCAATAATCAATTATCCATATGGTTAACATTAATCAAGAAATTTGTTCCATGAGTTACTTAACAACGTACTACTCTTATTAGTATTTTGGAAGCATATCCTGTAAAGGCCAAAGGACTTTTGTAACTTTTTTTATCTTTACAGTACATGTTCAGGACAGCAATGGAAATGTTCCCAACATGTGTGCCTTGTTCATCCAGAATTAATTGACCACATCAATAAAGGAGACTATGGGTAAGCATGTCTTTCAGTACAGGCTTCTTGGCAGTCCCACTTACTCAAAACACATACTATGTGTCGTTTGCTTCTAACATACTCACTAATTATAAAATTATTATACTGGGAAATTAATTATTAGACTGGGAAAGAAATATAAAGGGAGATTTTTCAGAAACATGTGTTTCAGATGGACAAGGTGAACATTAAATGGTTAAAATAAAATGTGTATAGAAAATGAAAACATAGATGTTAGCCTTAGAGTATCTAGAAAAGATTTGTGTCACTGAGTGGTGAGAGAGTGAAGGAATCTTCCCTTGCATGTATGGTAGTTAAAAAGATTGATTCTGATCAGTCTCTTCCTGTGGTTGCCTTAACCAAGACAAATCCACATGCGGCTCTCCTACGTAGATTATGAACTCAATCAGATGGAGTTCTATCTTGACGACACCCCTAATGTTACACTAATCCAGAGTTTTTTGGAAATGATTGACATTTAATAAATATTACTTACATTGACATCAAAAGACATGTGGAGATGCACTGTGTGGCTAGCAATTTTAAGGTATAAGGATGGCCAAGAAACACTGGGAATATAAACCTTGCTAAGCTGAAGACCCTGAAATTTGGTCACTTCTCCACTTACACACAGGCAAACAAAATGTAGGCTCCTACTGTTGTTTTCTTTACAGAATGGAATGAAAAGGGAATAACCTGGGTAACCTATGCCGTAACATTTCCCCACTGCCAGATATCAGTCTATAAGCTGCCAATAACATTATTGACATTCTTCCAAATACTGAATGTAAAAAGACCATCTTGAAGCAACTAGAAAAATGAAGTAATTTTCAGACATCTATCTTTAAAAGACTTTTCAAAATTATATTTTAAAAATTTGTGTTTGTGGAGGAGGGTGGGAATAGCATGGCTGTAGTATGATGCTAATGCCTATGGCTCGTGTGTGACATCAATGCAAAATTGGAAGGGTCGGCTCTTTCCTTCCATGTGTGGTCACCTGGGAGGGAACTGCCTTCAACAGTCTTGGTAGTAAGTGCCATTGCCTCCTGACCTATCTCAACAGTCCTTGAGATACATTTTTAAAATATAACTAGTATTTCTTTAGGCATAAAATTTGATGTTTCCCAAGACAATGGTGGCACTGAATTTCAATGTATCTAATGCATTTTCTCAGAAGACATAAAGTACAGAACGTCACATTTTTTGACATTAATATTCTGAAGTCATTCTTAAGTTCTCTGTATGGTGTGTTTGTTTAACCAGTGTTTTAGGAGATAGCTTGATGACATTTGAGTATTTCTAGGGAAACCAATTATGGTTTCCTATGCCTAAATTATATCCAACTCATTGAAAAGACATAACAAACACAAAAGTATGTATCATCTTGATAAATGACCCTAGTCAGGTTTCTCAAAGGATTTAAATGCTGGATCTATGCAGCACAAATTTCCAAGAAATCATAAGAGAAAAGCCTTTTACTGTGACAGCACGCACGGGAACCACTCCTAGGCAGGGCGGAAAGCAGGCATTCTCAAGAACATGGATGCTGTGTGGTACCTGCCTTCCTCAGAAGAAGAGTTTTTCTTCTCTCATCTACTTGTTTTATGTATAGTGGAGGCATACATATGAGGCATGGGTTTTTTACTTTTGTAAAAATAACATTAAAGCATGTGAATTACAAACACACAAGCCTTGCTTGAAAGTGTTGCTTCCCCAGTCTTTGCTGTGTTTTAAGCTCAGATTTGTATTTATTGTACATAATGTACTTCAGCGTATATTTATTCACTATTTGTTTGTTTGTTTGTTGAGACAGCATTTTGCTGCATACTTTAGGCTGATGTCTAAGTCAAGACAATCGTCCTTGTTCACTTCCCAGCTCTTGTATTACAGGCATGAGCCACCATGTCCCACGTGTCTGTGCTTTCTATTTTATGGCAGTAAGTTATGAAAAGTGTCTTTCTTTCATGGAATTGCTGAAAATATAAATAAATATTTTCTGCTTTAAGCTGATTTACTCTTTAATTGAAGAGCCAACATGCTGTACCATTATAAAAGGCCAGAACAAAATGCCAAGTTAAAATTGCACACATAATTCTCAGTGAGTTAGCAGAATAAAGGGAGATCCATAACTGTTAAATTCATCTGAAACTGTGAAGCAAACATTCCAGACTGAACACTTTAAAGCTAAAAAGGCAACCAGGCTTGAGAGCTGAAGTTTGTAATCCCAGTAATTGAGAGGCTGAGGGAGGAGGATCACTATTTGAGGTCAATTTAAGTATGACATAGCCAATCAGGGTTACAGAGTAAGACTCTGCCTAAAAAACTAAATGAAGCTAACAACAAAACAAAACACATTCTTTTAATTTACTCATGCCAACAGTTTGGAATAGATTTACATAAGCTCTGTCACATTCTCCCCTGAATCCTAGTGTATCTCTTGCTCTTGTAATGGAGAGGCTGGGGTGATAATGATCTGTACAGATGTTTCAGCTTTATGGTCCTTAATCCTTTCTCCAGAGCTGCAGCTGAGGGCTGCTGTGCCTCTGTCATGTGATGGTGGATTTAGGAAGGCTGTGTTCACTTCTGGTGCAGCTCTTGGCTTTTCCCTCAGCCTTGTTCTATGGACCCCCAGGCTGATCATGTGCTCCTTTAGGCATTGGCAGAGATGAAACATAATGAGCATTAGGGATCTCTCCATCTCAGATTTCCCCACCCTCTTCTAGTGTTTCCATGGCAATTTCTTTCCAATTTCCTCTTTAGTGTTAAGTTTACCCAGCAATTGGAGTTTCCTGCAGAGCCAACCAATTCTCCAAGTTCTGACAGGTCCACGTGCTGAAGTCTTCATAGTCCTTCCTGGCAGGATCTAGCTCTATGTGAGTGCTGGGTATTTTTCATTGCCCTGTCTTCTTGGTGGGCAAAAGCCATCTTGTCTTAGTTCTGTGGTCTGCAGTTCTTCCTCTCATTTCTTCCACTGCTGTGTTTTGGTCTGGATGTTCTTTCACTTATCTAGTCTCACAGACATGATTTCTGATCCCCAGAATTGAACTCAAAGATTCCACATGCCTCGCAGGAGGAGGTCTAGGTGGAGTGAAGTCCCACACACCATCAGACAGGAACAAGATCTCTAGATTATTTTTTTTTTAAGATTTATATACCTATTATGTATATGAGTGGTTTTGCCTGTCTGTATATATGTGTACATATCACACATGTGCCTGGTACTTGTAGAAGTCAGAAGTGGACAATGTATCCTTTGGTTCTGGAGCTACAGAGGGTTATGAGCCATCATGTCGGTGCTGAGAACCAAATTCCAGTCCTTTTCAAAAGCAGCAAATGCTCTTAACTGTAGCTGAACAACCTCTCCTGACTGTCTCACTTTGCATTCCTGGCTGGTCTAGAACTCACACTATTAACTGGGCTGGTGTTGAACTCATAAAACCTCCTAAATGGTAGGGTTAAAGGCAGGATTCACTACTCCAGATCCACCACTCTATCTTAAATTTTAAAATGCTTCTTTCTTTCATTAAACTGAGTGCTGGGTTAAATGACCCCTTGAGTTATCTGACCAATTTGAAGACTACTAATGCAGGCACCTCCCTCCACCCCATCGTACTTTTTCCAAGCAAGTTCTCTTTGTCTTTTAAACATGACCATGCTAAACACATCTCCTGAGGTTTCCACCTTGAAATTTCTTGGGTGTTGCAGATTTTTCTTTAAAAACATTACTGAACATTTAGTTGAAGTTTTAATCACTCAAAGGAGCCCATTACACTATAAGTAATTTTGGTAAGAAACACAAGAGTCAAGTATGGACCCAATTTGAATACTGAAAAGACTTGTGTGCAATGTGGATGCTGTGGACGAACAAGGTTTCGATGCTGTCAGATGTCCAGTTTTCAGCCGCTATCGCCTTCTGGAGTACTCTAACTTCAGTTTTCCACATCACGTTTTGAAATTAGGGATTTTTAAAAAACAAGGTAAAGAAGTAAATCTTTAGAAAAACTTGCATTTTAATAGCTAATTTTAAACAATGGACTTAATATGTTTGCCAGTAACTATTAATAAGGGTTAACACTGGATCCAAATTAATTCCTTAACACAATTATCTTAATGTCTTACTAACAGTTGCTAATATAATCTCTTTAAAGTAGGACGATGAAGATTACCAAGCAGTGACTCAGTGGTAGAACACTCGCCTGCATGTGTGAGGTCTTCTTGTGTTCAGTCTCAAATACTGCAAAAATTAAGATGTTTAACTAGCTAACTTTCAATTTTTCAAGGGCAATTCTTTTTAATTGAGAATTTCAAATATAAATTCTGAAGCACAAATTGTTCTATTTTACCTGTAAGTACTTGCCTGTAGAGACAAATTTCTTTCTAAAAAGCAATTAAGTACATTTGAAGGAAACTGCATTTATTAGACTTATTATACTTAATTCTTTTATAGAATGTAAAGATCTCATATTTCTGGTTTCAGTTTATGACTACGTGGCCTCATGTTCTTATATCAATCATAACTGAGATGGGTCAAATTCTAACTAGTGTTTCATGTACTTCCTTGTAGAATATTCAGTGCTGGGTCTGTATGAAGACTGTTCACCCTGTACTGATATTTCCTGTATTTGAGATCCTGTTACTATATACTTTTCAGACCTAGAAATAAACATGTACTTATAAGAGTGATATCATGTAACCTATGTGTCCTTCTGCTTTATTTGTGAGGTAGATGGACGGCACAGAACTACAGCCAATTCTGGGGAATGACCTTAGAAGAAGGGTTCAAGTCCCGCCTTGGCACCTTGCCACCTAGTCCCATGCTTCTGAGCATGAATGAAATGACAGTAAGTATTCTTTCTGATTCGTAGATGTTTATACAGGTGAATTCATGTGCATGCTTAAAGAAATCTGAACTAGCCAGAAGCTGGAAACAACCCAGATGTCCCTCATCAGAGGAATGGATACAGAAAATGTGGTACATCTACACAATGGAGTACTACTCAGCTATTAAAAACAATGACTTAATGAAATTTGCAGGCAAATGGATGGAACTTGAAAA
>JAPYYD010003140.1:0-14499 GCA_028551405.1 Uromys caudimaculatus
CAAGCTGGTACAACCACTCTGGAAATCAGTTTGGCAGACCCTCAGAAAAATGGACATAATACTACCTGAGGACCCAGCTATGCCTCTCCTGGGCATATACCCAGAAGATTCTCCAACATGTAATAAAGACACATGCTCCACTGTGTTCATAGCAGCCTTATTTATAATAGCCAGAAGCTGGAAACAACCCAGATGTCCCTCATCAGAGGAATAGATACAGAAAATGTGGTACATTTACACAATGGAGTACTACTCAGCTATTAAAAACAATGACTTAATGAAATTTGCAGGCAAATGGATGGAACTTGAAAATATCATCCTGAGTGAGGTAACTCAGTCACAAAAGAAGGAACATGGTATGTACTCACTGATAAGTGAATATTAGTCCAAAAGTTCAGAATGCCCAAGTTTCACTTTACAGTAACTGCTGGACTGAGAGTGAGGTCCCAGATGGAGGAGTTGGAGAAAAGTCTGAAGGAGCTGAGGGAATTTTCAGCCCCATGGAAGAAGCAAGAGCGTCAATGGGCCTGACCCCCACCCCCGGTCGTCCTGGAGTTTGGACCACCAACCAAAGAATACACATGTATGGACCCATGGTTCAGACCGAATATATGGCAGAGGATGACCTTGATGGCCATCCGGGGGAGAGGAGAGTCCCTTGGGCCTGAGGGTGTTAGAGGCCCCAGTAAAGGGGAATGTCAAGGTGGGAATATGGGGATGGGTGGGCAGGTGGATGGGAAGTTTAATTCCCTCATAGAGGCGGGGATGGGGAGGGGATAGGGGGTTTCCAAAGAGGAGACCCAGAAAAGGGGAAACACTGGAAAAGTAAATAAAGTATCAAAAAAAAAAGAAGAAGAAGAAGAAGAAGAAGAAGAAGAAGAAGAAGAAGAAGAAGAAGAAGAAGAAGAAGAAGAAGAAAACAAAGGAGGCAGTGATGTGTGGGAGTGACATAGGAATGATAGAGAAAGCATATGGGTTGCACATAGTAAGAGCCATAGAATATATGGGAGCATGGCTGGAGAAATATGCAGAATAATCACAAAACTTGGCTAAGCAATAAAGAACCTAAAGTGATGTTTAAACAAGTTCTTTGTTTGTTTGTTTGAGTTTCTATGGCACCTATTATCACCCCAGTGCAAGTCACAGCTCCTACACTGTCTCTTAGACAGCTAAGCTACAGGTGCATATACATCATCTTCCATATGGACTGCCTGAGAGGACCCTGGCAGCGTCAGTGTGTAGGGTGTTGGGAAAGCATTGCATTCACAGTTCAAGGTGACCTTTTGGGGTGCAAGGAATGTTATATTGTGTATCCATATCACATATTTCTCTTCAGCTCTGCAATCTGTGTTGATCCCATGTCTGCCAATTGTCCATCTCTGCCTTTGTAGCACCTTTTTGGTTCAGTCTGTCTCTTTCCAGCTAGATGATAGTGATGTTCCAATGTCACATGGCAGTTTCTAATGTAGCCAGTTGAGCTATGCAGTCTGGCTGGGTATTGGTTATGGGAATTCCTATCTGTCTCTATGGAGCTTCGACTTGGCTCACTAAATGCATTTCAGTTGTTACCTCTTGTAGGAATCAAGACTATTGTTACATTATCTTGTTTTATTTCATTGATTTACATCAATGATTCTAAACTTCATCTTACATGAAAGTACTCCTCAGTGCAACATTTTGAAGGTACACTTATGATGTAACAGGTCTTTGTACAAGTGTATCTTTATTCTTCTTCCACTGTCTTGGAAAGGATTGATGGGTAGTCTGAAAAAAAGTCATTGTTTCATCATTTCAGGGCTTCTAGATTATTTTCAAAGTGTCAGTGTGATCTTACATCCATCAAGCACTGTGTAAGATTCCAATCATTCCATGTCTTTGACAGCACTTGTTATATTTTGCTTTTTGGTTCTATGTGTGTTTCCCCTATGACTAATGTCAGCATGTTTTTCTGTATCTATTAGGCACATTTCCACCTTTAAAAAAATGTCTATTCAAATTCTTTGCCCACTTTTAGCTCAGTTTTTGTGTGTGTGTGTGTGTGTGTGTGTGAAATATAAATATTCTTGATATACTTTACATTCAAACATATCACTGGAAAATTGGTTTGAAATACCTTAGCCTATTCTATGAATATCAATATGTTTTCTATCATTTTTTGATACATAAAATTATATTTACTTTCTGTCTTTCTTTCTTGATACTTTTGATAATACATCTAAGAATGCACCCCACACTACAAGGTCATCCAGAATTATTCAACAGCTATTTTTGTGGCCCTTGATGGTGCTAACAGGTGTGTTACCTTTTATTCAAGGCATGAGTCAAGTGTCCAGGAGCCAAGTGCCAAGTGTTCTCTTGCACTTAGTTATCCTTTTTCCCTAGCACTCTTTGTTATGAGACTGTTTATTCTTTTGCTTAACAGTCTTGAAGATGCATAAGTATTTGACAATGTCCTAAATAAATTATACAATATGACCAATACTGTTTGAGCACCAGGAAATCTATTTGCTTGACTATATATTTTAATTCAAAATAATTGGTCATCTGGACTCATATTCATCCACGGTCACTTGGAAGACATTTTATGAGCCCTGATGTGCATATGTGTGGGTGCTTGAACAATTCTGAGAAGGTCTGACTCCAGAAAAGAGTATTGTGTGGTAGCTACCAAACCTGCCTACAAACTTTGTTCTCTCTCTCTCTCTCTGAGTGTGCACTTGCACATACATGGCAAAGTGCACATACATGTAGGTATGTTTTCATGTTGAAGTCAGAGGACAAGCTAAGGTGTTACTCATTCCTCAGGTAGCTCATCCTGAGACACAGTCTTGAAGTAACCTGAAGCTTGCTGAATAGGTAAGTTGAATGATATTGAGCTCCAGGAATCTACTTATCTTCCTTTCCCTAGTCCTGGGATTATAACCACGTGCCAATGCCTGACTTCTTTTTATTCTTTTGCCATTATTTGAGAGAGGGCCTCTCTATGTAGTACTGGGTATCCCAGAATTTGCTAGGTAGATCAGACCTAACTCAGAGATCTGCCTGGCTCTGCATTGAGAGTATGGTTCACCATGCCTAGACACATTTTAATATCTAAAAAGTTATTTTATTTGTATAGGTGTTTTGCCTGCATGTATGTCTGTGTACAAATGTGTCTTGTACCCAAGGAGGCCACATTCAAACCCCTGGAACTGTAGTTATAGTTGATAGCACAATGTGGGTGTTGACAATTGAACATGTGTTTTCTAGCACAAACTGCTAGAGTTCTAAGGGAGTGCACTTAACCAACAAGCCATTTCTCTAGTCCCTTTGCTATTACTTTAAAAGCCTAAGTGTGGTCAGCAAACACCAAATGAAAGCTAAGATGTGTAACCAGCTTTTCTATGAAAGTGGCTTTCATAGAGCCACAGATCATTTCAGTTCATAAAACTAAGTTATGTCAGGCAATATAAGCTGAGAAAATCTAGGCATGGTGGTACATATGTTTAATTTTAGCACTTGGGAGACAGAGAGAGGCAGATCTCTATGTGTTCAAGGCCAATGCCTGACTTTTTAATGTGAGTTTCGGGGTTCAATCTTGGATGATCATACTTCAAAGGCAAGTACTTTGTGGACTGAAGCATAGGCAAATAGGTGGATCTGTCAAAGTAGATTGGAGTCATTGAAAATAATACAGTGCCTTTAACTTACATTAGACCAAACAATGTGAGAACCTGCTTCTTCTTCATATAAGTGAAGGACCTCAATTTTTTATTAGTATAACCAGCTCATTGCATCTCCACCCTCAGCCCTCCAATATGGTTTATCATACTCCAGCCATCATATCAGCATGTCCAAGAAGAAGTGTTATCAGGACAATAAGGAAATGAGCACACATGCTCACCAGATTCCTGAGCAGGTTCCCTCACTTCATTCCCTTAGTTATGGACCCAGCTGAAACTTAATTCCAGACAAGAAATAAGTTAAGTAGAGCATTTTAGCTGCCCTAGAAAATGCTATGGTTTGATTTGGTTGCACATGGCTCAATAACTGATACTTAACCACAACTACACACTAGCCATCCAATGCAGCAAGGGGGGTAACAAATGGGTTTTGTTTTTAAGGATATTGGAAAAGGCAGTGACAATATTATGCCAGACACAGTGGGTGGAAATGTGATATTATGACTATAGGTGGTATTTTTTTCAAAAATTAAAAATATTTATTTATTCATCATTCATGTGTGTGTGCACATGTGCACCAGTGCATTCACATACTTAGGAGTACATGAGAATACATAAGTGTGAAGATCAGAGGAGTCAGTTCTCTTCTTCTATCATGTAAATCTTTGAGATGGGACTCACATAGTTAAGAATGGTGGTAAACATCTTTATTCAATGAGCAATAATAAGATTAGCTAATCATGTGTTTTCATTAGAATGTGGCAGTAAACCTGAACAATGTGACAAGTAAAATTTTGTTCCTAAAAATTTTTTGTTGTTTATTTCCTAATTTTGTTGAAAAATGGATTATTCCAAATTTGCACCATTGACATTCTGAGCTAGCTTTTTGTTTCATAGTTATGAAGGATAGGATATCTAATGGTATTTATACATGGTTTTGCACTAGACCAAATACCTCCCCAGTATGGCCAACAAAAATTTATCTACACATTGACAACAATGTACTGGGGATCAAAGTTGTTCATGTGTATGGATACACACACACACACACACACACACACACACACACACACACTTAAATCATCAGGTAGGCTAGGCTCGCGGCCTAGGCCAGAAAGGTCCCACCTTTCCAGCACTGAGATTAGAAACACACCATCATGCTTGGCTTTTACTTAGGTTCTAGGAATTAGATTCAGGTTATGCTTACAGACCAGCACTTTACCCAATAAGCTATCTCCATAGCCATCATAGCTATGCTCTTTGTGAACTAATTCATTTAATTGATCTAAATATTTGTTGTAGTTATTGATTAGTTGTAAGTTATGTGTTCTTTAGTTGTAGGTGTATGTATTGTATACATTCATCATATTTCATGTTATAATGTATGAAATATTTGTCCTTTGACAGACATGTATTTTATGTAGAAGTAGATCCCAGAAAGCCCCAATTCTTCTGATAGCTACTCTGTGGATACAGGTATCTGCATCTCTTTTCAAATAGCATCACGTTTGACAACTTTTTGGTCCTGTGTTATCATAAATTTTTTGCAGCCTATTTAAAAAAAAAATTCAACCTCTTTCTAGCCCACCACCCACTAGAGATAGTGGAAGAAAAAAGTTAGAATATGGGGGAAGTGGATTTGTTTACTAATAGTTCTTTGGGGCAAGCTCAATCTTCTTCGTTCAGTCCTGTAGCAAACACCACACACAAACCAGCAGCTACAGTCCAGTCCTCTTGACAGGCAGACACCACACAAGAACCAGCAGTTGTAGTTCAATCCTGAAGAAACTGAAGAAGCAGCAATCTGCCACAAGAACCTCACTTCAGGAGTAGTTCTTGGCCAAGTTTATGTTAATGGTAATGTTATCATAGTGGAGCTCAACAACACTATGTAAGGTGAACCAATACATGCATGTTGTTAGTGAAGAACAGAGAGGCAGAGCAAACCAAACCAATACTCTCACTAGTACTTTCACATGTTTGCTATATCAAAGCATCCTTTCACCTGTACTGCTTCAGGAAAACTTTCTTTCACATGTCTACTTCAGCAAGACATACTTTCACCTGTGTGCCCCAACAAAAAATCTTTTAACATAACTGAGTTTCCTTTGTGTTAGTGAACTTTTACACCACCATCACAAATACAGTTTTGAACATTTCACCACAGTTGATCTGGGCCTGTGGAAGGGACCTCATCTAAATCAGGAGCACAGACCTCTGTCAGAGAACACATCGTAGAGAATATGCTGCTATGATAAGAGCAGGTGTTGGTTCATATCAGAATGAGAAGCACAAGAGAATGAGAAAGCAACAGGAAGGCTCTCTCACCTTTTATGGTGGTCTGTTTCCAGTGACCTTTCAGCAACAATGTAGACCTGAACTTAGCAGTTTCCAACCACTATGGTGATGCACATCCCTATACTGAAAACCTAGTTGTAAGTGAAAGATGCAGAAACTATTGTGTTACTACTGCTTCCTGCTGAGTTTTGCATTTGAAATTTCATGTAGGTGTGAATTTAAATGAATTATCAATTTTAAATTGAAATTTAAAAATGTATTTTCCTGTAATTGTAATTTTTATTCAACTAATTTATTTGCAGCTGTCATGAAATCAATTATTTTCTTTTGTTCATTGATGTATCACAGTGAAATTTCAAAAGTTTAGTCATTTATTGGTATGGTTATATATGTGAGGTTCAATAGTGGAACACTGTGTTTCATCTTTTCTTACTGTAAGAGAATTAATTTGTGATTACAGCAGACTGGTGTTTATGTCTTCTGTATTCATATGCTTCTCAAGTCCTGTCATTTCATATTTGGTAACATCTCAAATGTCTGACCCACTAATTATTCTTTCTTAGATGATACCAAGTATGAAGTTTATAGGTTTAGTATCCTCAAAAAATGGCATTAAGGTCCTTAAAAAGAAGATCTTGCAAAGCTTCCTCACTCCTTCAACCATGGAGCAGACTTACCAAGAAATTACCAGCTAGAATCAGAAGGCAAATCTGCTAGTTCCTTTACTTGGTAATTCTTAGCTCCACAAAATGTGAGAGAGGAGTGTGTCCATTGTAAGTCATCTATTCTGGGGGTTCCATTACAGCAGTCCCAAACTAAGATGATGATCATTAGTAAACAAAATTGTGAAGTGGGTTGAATAAAAATCAGGTTTTGTTTTTTAGAAAAATGAGTATAGTGAACCATCCAAGTTACGGGTCCTCTTCTGTTACTCTAGCATGCATGAGACTAGGGCAGAAGAATTGCCAGATACCTGTCTTACAAAACAAAACAAAAATGAAAGAAAAAGCAATAAATATGGAAACAATAAAGGAACAAAGACATCATGGAAGAGACAGAGGATGAAAGGAAGGAAGGGAAGGAGGGAGGGAGGAAGAGAAGTGGCTTTAATGAAAATGAACTGTATTGAACTAGGAGTGTCACAGAGCAGGTAGCATGTGCTGTCATTAAATGCAAACAACTTTTTGCATTATTTCTAAAAAGGAACATTAAGAGAATTATTAAACCCCAAATGACTAATTTTTAGAGGGATAAATGGTGTTTCAAAAACTTAACAACACCCTTTATCATGTTAGCAGGTCTTGCCAAAGTAGGGCATATTTGGAAAGTTGTTACCTAGACAATGAGATGGATAGAGAGTGGTGGCATGTAGAGATTCAGTAAGGTCATAGAAAGACCACTGATCATGTGGACAGGCCCGGTGGTTTTACAGAAATAGAGATTGATGGTTGATGGTATAGAGTCAGTGATGGTATAGAGAGACCCAGGATATATAACCCAGACTAGGATTGAACTCTTGATCCTTTAGTTTTATCCTTCAAATACTGGAGTTACATGTGTGTTTCTCCTAGGCTTTTAAAAATAAACAATGAATTGATTTTTGTCATTAGTCATCACACTATACAGGAAAGCAACAATAAATTATTTTTAAAGCACTAAATAATGAGAGAATCAACCATTCATCTTTTTTTCTGTTAAAAACTGCATTCAAAGAAGCCAAACAGTGGCCAGAGTTGAAATTCCCCCCATTATACAATTATTTTCTAAAACAAACTGGTCAATGTTGCTACCAACTTTATGGAATCTAGACTTATTCAGGAGGGAAAAAAAGAAACCTCTGGCCATGTGTATTAATTACTTTTCTGTTGCTGTGATAAGACACAATGACCAGAGAAACTTACAGAAGAGTTTCTTTGGGGCTTATGATTTAAGAGTTGGGGTCTCTGATGGTGGAACAGAGGTAGCAGGTGACAGGTGGGAGGTAGCAGGTGGCTGAAACAGTAGCTGAAAGTAAACATATCTATAACTCAGTAAGAGCAGCGATTTTTTTTTCATTCAAGCTGCCCTGCTTATTCATACCCTTTCCAACTAGCATCATCTGCTAAACATCTTACTCTAAGGTAAATATCCTGGGCAGATATAACCAACAAGACCAAGACTTCTTTATGTTTCTAATTCTAGCAGAAGATACCATTTCATGCAATGTGTAGCAGACTTCCAATGTCTCATTTTTCCAGGCCCTCCCTGATCCCTACTCCTGGAGTAAGTCAGGCTGACAGCACATTAGGTATCAGGGGATGGCTCTTTCTCCATGTATTCATGCAGGCTCTTTCCAGATGAGGCAAGTCAAGAAGTGAAGGACAAGACATTCTGCCAAAGAGTTTTCATTAACAACATAAGGTAACACGTCCATCCTCAGGTCCAGGGCTGAGGCTATTCTAGGGATTAAAGGTAAGTCATTGGGAAGGTCCTTCACACTATCACATGAACTGCAGCAGAGGTGAGTAAGTGTATGTCTGGGAGAGTGCACTACGGAATGGTATAGACCTATTGCAAACAGCCCAAAGATTTGGTGGTCTCATGCTATGAACACCAATCAGTAAAGTCAAAGGCTTTGTGAGAGTTTAACAGAAGCCAGAGTCCTGGCCTAGAGAGCTCTCTTGGTGGTATACTTGTCATTAAAAGTCTGGAAGGCTGTGTGCCCATGATCCAGGCTAGCTACACTTAGGGTTACAAACCATCTCTCTTGCCACAGAGAGGCCTGACTGTAAGTCAGCCTTTTTTGGTCACACAGGATCAAAATAAGCTATAGTGAGTCAAGGCAATACCTAGGGAAGCTCAAACAACAATGAAACAAACAAACAAATAAAAAACTATTTTCAAGGTATTGAAGACTGTGTAGATGCACATGGCTATGCCCTTTCAGGACTGAGCAGAGATTGACCCTTTGGGCTTCTAGCTCTAAGATGGAAATGCTGGTAACATAGTGAAATGCTGAAATGAGGAAGGAAATCCTAAGCCACACGTATGCTTTGGTAGAGGATGCATATCATATAGCCAAATGTAGTCATGCTCATCTGTCACAGAAAATATGAAGATCTAGACGGGATTCCCAAAATGACAGCCAATAAATAAAAGACAAACCAAATGAATAATTTAAGAAGTGACACAAGAAGCTACACAACACAGGAAAAGCAGGTTCAAAATTACTTCAGTCATATAAGTAAACAAAAATAAAACAAATGAGAAAAACAAGCATAAAAACTGCAAAAATGAGATCAGTACACAACCTAAAGTGTCTATTTTGAACAGCAACAACAACAACAACAACAACAACAAAAAGAAATGCAGCTAAATAGAAAATGTTGGCTCCCATGAGAAGATAAATATTGAGTTATCTGGCTCTTTCTTTCTTCTTTATTTTCTTCCTTATTTCCTTCTTTTCTCCCTCCTTTCCTTCCTTCCTTCCATCATTCCATCCTTCATACTTTCGTTTTTTCTTAACTTTCTTATTTCTTTTTTTCAGCAACTAGATATTATCAATATGGAGACAAAAATCATCTTAAAAGAGGGTGGTAACACAGTTTCAAAACATAAGTGGAAATATCAACACTAAGACAGAAAAGAATTTAGTTAACAGCACACCCAGGAGAAGTGAAGGTAGATAAATAGTAATTGCACACTTAACACACAGTGAACAAAACCAAGAGGCAGGAGCAAAGCCTCTGATATATAAAGAACCAGGAGACAGTGGCAGAAGCTTATGTGGAAAAAATAGAATAGGGGACAAATAAATAATGACTGAAATGTTCTAAAAATTGATTTCAGAATGAATCAACACATGGAAAACCTAATGTATCTCCAATTCAGAATGTTTGTTTTAAACTTCAAGTGATCCTGACTTATACACTTCAAAGCAAAAATGTCGAAAGTCAAAGATAAAAGGAAAGTGCTTGAAGCAGCAGTACTCAAATGTGAGACTGTGTGGTCAAGACTTTGCTGAAAGATTCGTCCACATGATCCACCATGCATGCAGGAACTACGCTAAAGACAGTGTTTGAATCTTCATAGGCATCATGGAAGACAGGAAGGACACAGAGATACTCAAAGTAGTGAACAGAGCAAAGGCTATTATATTAGTCACTTTTCTGTTGCTCTGATCAAACACCATGATCAAAGCAATTAATAAAATGAAAAGATTATTTGGGTTTATAGCTCCAGATGGACAAGAGTCTATTATTGCAACAACTTATAATTGTGGTATTAGGAACCTAGCAGAGAAATTACATTTTCAAATAAAATCATGAACAAATTAGAATCAGGCAAGACCAAAAAAAAAAAAAAAAAAAAAAAATCAAAGCCTAGTGATGCACTTTGTCTGGCATGTCTGCAAAACCTTGTGTCTCCAACATGTACTACCAACTGGCAACCAAGTATTTAAATGCTTGAGGCTATGGAGGACATCTCTCATTCAAACTACCACATACAATTCTTGGTCCCCATAATCTTATTGCCATATATAATGCCAAATGCATTTAGTCTAACTCTAAAGTCTCTGTGTCTTTTTATTCCAACACTATTTAGAAATCCAAAGTCTCTTGGGTGTCTCCAATCTCTTAATTGTAAAACCCTAGAGAATTAAAAAGCAAATTGCATAATTCCAACATATAATGACATAAAATTACACATTACCTGGGCTGGAAAGATGGCTCACCGGTTAGGAGCACTGTCTGATCTTCCAGAGGTCCTGAGTTCAATTCTTTCACATACCGTGTGTGTGTGTGTGTGTGTGTGTGTGTGTGTGTGTGTGTGTGTGTGTGTGTGTGTATTACATATGCCATGAAGAAGCCTCCTTCACTAGAATAAAGTTCAGTGTAAGCCTCTAATGTGTGAAAAATATCTGAAGGCATTATCTGTTTCTAAGAAGTAGCTAAGTAGCTGAGCACAAAGAGTGTTGATATATATATATATCATACATACATATTCTCCAATCCAAAAAGGAAAATTGGGAGCTTAGGGGGAAAATTAAGAAACCAAACAAGAACAGAACTACAGAACTCAGGAGATCAAACAACATATCTTGTAGCTCTATCTTCTACATCTAGTACTTTAATTTCAAAGAGCCTAGATGGCCTCACCCTTCTAGCTTTGTTGCCTGCAATACACATTTCTCTGTCAGGTGGGGTCCATTCCCTCTACAAGGCTCTCCTTGCTAGATATGTCACCTTAATATGTTGGGGTCTCTCCACTGAAACCCAGGCTTTATTTACACAGCTTTGCACAAAGATTTCCCACCACCTCTTGCCTTATTAAGCATGCATGCAGATAGTCCCCTGTCACGTACCATCTGGCTTCAGTGACTCTCTGCAATCCTGGAGACAGAATTTGTGACCCTTTACACTTACATCCTTCATCCTTCTAGAGCCAGCTCCACGTGGACAGTACTGTTAAGTTCTGCCACCAGCTTGGGATGGCTGCTGGACCCCATGACTCACATTAACAGCACCCTTTTTGCTCAGTTACTTTTTGGGAACATAAAATGCCTTTAGATCTCTTTTACACACTGGAGGCTAACACTGAAAGCCTCTCTATTCCAGTGATGAGCAGCAGGATTCTTCTTAATGGCATATACCTCCTTATCTCCTTTAGCACAAGCTGTGGCTACATCATTAAGTTTCCTTGAGCTCTTTTTCTCTGTAAACTGCACACTTTGTAATTTTTGTTATCCTCTTCCTTGTTTTAATTTTAGACATGTATATAATGATTCATAATAATGACACCACAGATTCAATATTATGCTGCCTTAAAATTGCCTCTGCCAAAGGAATTAATTACTTTCTATTTAGTTTCAATCAAGCTCTTAGAGCAAGGGCAGAAGACAGCAAGTTCTTTACCAGGGTATTACAGGAATGGTCTTTGTGCTAGGGCTGCAAAGTAAGTATTTCTCCCAGCACTGTCTTCCAGAATCCTATAAGGAAATACATCACACTCTGCTTTTAATGCAAGAATGAACAAATGGAATAAAATAATGACAATTTATGGGTAGAGAAAATTATATCTTAGATATATGTCTGATAATGTGTGTCATTTGGCATTTCAACTATACTGTGAAACAGTGACCTCTTTTAATCCTGTCTGTTTTGTGTCTGACCTAGTACAGGTTACTATTGCTGTGATGAAATACCATGATGAAAAGCAATTGGGGAGGTGTTATACTTATATTTCCACACCATTGTTCATCATCATCAAAGTCAGAATAGAAATTTAGACAGGACAGGAACATAAAGGCAAGACCTGATGCAGAGGCCATGATTAGGGGTGTTTCTTACTGGTTTATTTCTCATGGCTTGCTCATCCTACTTTCTTATAGAACCCAGATTTGTCATCCTAGAAATAGCACTGCCCACAATGGACTCAGCTCTCCCTCAACAATCATTAATTAAGAAAATGTTATACAGGCTTGCCTATAGACTGATCTTATAGAGGCAGTTTCCCAACTGAGGTTCCCTGCTATTAGATGACTTTAGTTTGTGTCAAGTTGACAAAAATCTATCTAGGACCATGTCTTATGTGCTTTTTGTATGGATGATCTTCTCTTTCCCTAGATTATACTTCTCCCAGAAGTAATACTTTATCAAATAAAAAACCCAGTGCCAAGTATGAGATATTTTCCCTTGAGTTATTGGTCTAAGGTACCACAATAATCCCCAAAATAATACAGGCTATGGCCATGTCTCTTGGTTGCATACCAGAACCTGATAGTAAGACCCCATTTCTAATAATACCACCCAGTTTGGTCTCAGGGCATAAAAAAATCAAGACTAGGAAGCTTCCTCTTTACTGGCTATGTGGGCTGCTAGGATGCAGGGTCATCAACAGTCTTATTCAATGGGGAATCCTATATTCTACAAAAAGACTGACATGAGAATTTATGACTACGTGCAATAGTAATACAATCTCTCTCTGATTTGATTTAAGCCCTGCTTGACATGTGCTTCACATGCATGGTATCATGAATCTGGCTAAGAATCTATGGTTGAAGAGCTCGGTGAACTCAATGACTAACCTACTGCTTTTATTCTGCTAAATGAACATGGTATCAAATAACCTCTATGTTCATATATTTCTATTCATAGATTAGGACAGGTCTCAGGGCATCTCAGAAAAATTTATTTGTGCACTGCATAGTTGTTAATTCAGAAATTCACAGATGGTTAAAGAGCAGAAAATGGTGTCAGTAGAGTGCCTAGCCACAAATGGTTCAGCTGTATGACTCAGGACTCATCATAGAAGAGGAAGAAGAAAGAGTGTAAGAGCCAGAGACACAAAAGGACCAAAGTGAAACAGTATCTCCTGTACATTCCATGAACACTACACTCATGCACTCACAGCGTCTGTGGTTGCCTGCACAGGAATTGCACAGGATTAATCCAGTCAAAATTACACCATGGTAGGGTAAGGATACACAAGCCTCCACTCCAATAGGCTCTATAGTTAGTTAATTGATGGCTGCTAGGGGAGGAAGAGTCAGGTTTCATTAATGGTGTGGCCAACCATACTCCATATCCACTCCAATTCTACTTAGGAGTATACAGAAAGCACAAATTAGACTCAATATGTTATTTTAAAGAGATAAAGGTAATAAAGTTTTTGGGGGGTGTTGGTAATAGGTAAATCTGGAAAGAGGCAAATGGAGGTATTAAGTGATGATATGATAAAAATATATTGCATGAAATTATGAAAAATCATTGAAAATTATATTAAAAATAGGCCATGGACTTGAAGAATAATTCATCTAAAGGAACATAAAATGGCCAACACATAAATGAAGAGATATATACTATTGTCAGTACTAGAAAAGTGAAAATCGTTATACCTACTATGTACAAGTACTCAATATCCATTGCAATGTTAACAAAACATTGAAAAGTAGCAAATACTAACAAAAATGTAGAAAAACAAAGTGATAAGGTATATTGTTGTAGCCATCACTGTTAACAATGTTTGTTTCTTGACCTCCTGATGCTCCTGGAGACTAAATCAGCAACCAAAGAATACACATGGAGGGACCTATGGTTCAGACCACATATGTGGCAGAGGAGGGTCTTGTTAGCCATCAGGGGGAGGAGAGGCCCTTGGGTCTGAGGGCGTTAGATGCGTCAGTATAGGGGAATGTCAAGGAGGGAAGATGAAAGTGGGCAGGTACATGGCAGGGGAATACCCTCATAGAAGCAGGGGAGGGGGGAGGGGATAGGGGAGTTGCAAAGGGAAGATCTGGAAAGGGGGAAACATTTGAAATGTAAATAAAGTATAAAAAACAAAAAAAAAACAAACAAAAACTGCAAAGAGCTCGCTGCCCACCTTATCTTGGAGGGCCCTTCCAAGAAAGGCTAGCGACTAGGTTCAGAGTTCCCGCCAGCGGGAGCTCTGTGCTGTAGGGAGAAACCGTAGGTTGGGGAGAGAAACAGGAAACAAAGAATGCGTTTGGAGCAAGACGAAATTCCGTTCAAGCTCCGTTTATTTTTTAATGTTACATATT
>JAPYYD010003141.1:0-14499 GCA_028551405.1 Uromys caudimaculatus
AGAATCGACAAATGGGACCTCAGGAAATTGCAAAGCTTCTGTAAGGCAAAGGACACTGTCAATAGGACAAAACGGCAATCAACAGAATAGGAAAAGATCTTAACCAATCCTAAGTCTGATAGAGGGCTAATATCCAATATGTACAAAGAACTCAAGAAGTTAGACTCCAGAAAACCAAATAACCCTATCAAAAAATGGGGAACAGAGCTAAACAGAGAATTCTCAACTGAGGAAATTCACAGGCTGAGAAGCATCTAAAGAAATGTTCAACATCCTTAGTCATCAGGGAAATGCAAATCAAAACAAGTCTGAGATTCCACCTCACACCAGTCAGAATGGCTAAGATCAAAAACTCAGGTGACAGCAGATGCTGGCGAGGATGTGGAGAAAGGGGAACAGTCCTCCATTGTTGGTGGGATTGCAAGGTGGTACAACCACTCTGGCAATCAGTTTGGCGGACCCTCAGAAAAATGGACATAATACTACCTGAGGACCCAGCTATACCACTCCTGGGCATATACCCAGAAGATGCTCCAACATGTAATAAAGACACATGCTCCACTATGTTCATAGCAGCCATATTTATAATAGCCAGAAGCTGGAAACAACCCAGACGCCCCTCATCAGAGGAATGGATATAGAAAATGTGATACATTTACACCATGGAATACTACTCAGCTATTAAAAACAATGATTCAATGAAATTTGCAGGCAAATGGATGGAACTTGAAAATATCATCCTGAGCAAGGTAACTCAGTCACAAAAGAATGAATATGGTATGTACTCACTGATAAGTGGATATTAGCCCAAATGTTCGGAATACCCAAGTTTCACTTCACAGTAACCGCTGGACTGAGAATGAGGTCCCAGATGGAGGAGTTGGAGAAGGAGCTGAGGGAGTCTGCAGCTCCATGGAGGGAGCAACAGTGTCAACTGGCCTAACCAACCCCCCTGGTCTTCCTGGAGGCTGGACCACCAACCAAAGAATACCCATGGAGGGACCCATTGTTTGGACCACATATGTGGCAGAGGAGTTCCTTGTTGGCCATCAAGGGGAGGAGAGGCCCTTGGGCCTGAGGGTGTTAGAAGCCCCAGTAAAGGGGAATTTCAAGGTGGGAATACGGGAGTGGGTGGGCCTGTGGGTGGGAGGTGGAATACCCTCACAGAGGTGGGGGAGGGGGAGAGGATAGGTGGTTTCCAAAGAGGAGACCAAAAAGGGGGAAACATTTGAAATGTAAATAAAGTATCAAAAAATAAAAGAAAAAAAAATCAACACCCAATGGATGTCCTTTGATCTCTACATGTACACCATAGTATTTGAACCCTAACCATACTGGAACCCTAACATACATACACAAAAGAAGCAAATAAAAATATATGTGCATATGAAAATATACTAGTAGTTTTGTTAACCATTAATATTCATATGGTCTGATGTCATATTTGAGAAAAAGAAAAAAATATTTTAAAGAGAACAACTACTTAGAGCAAATAGTCCATTGCTCAGCAACAATTTTAGTTGCAATCTATGTGAAATCACTTTAAATTAGTTCAAATAGCAACCGCAGAAAATTCAATAACAATCTAATCAGGAAGATACATTTATCAACTAAATCTTAAATAAATGACAATTCTTTCCTAATGCACTTTTTATGATTTTTGTTCATTTTGATATTAAGAAACAATCTAATAAGAGAAAGATCAAAATTAATTTATTCAAGTTTTCCTTCTCAAATCACAACTTTTAGACATGCCTTTATTGTGGTTTAAGCCTGCCCTCTAAAAGTTCATGTATGGGAAACTTAGTCATCTAAAGAGCAGATACTGGTAGGATGTTTGTAGGTCATGGAGGAGATTCCTACAGGAGGGACCATAAGACTTCAGTTTCTATAGCTTCCTATTTCGATATGTAGTAAAGACAGCCTATGACAGGATGTAGTTAAGAAGGCTTTCTCCAAAAATGGACTGGTACAGCATCATGCCCTTGAACTTCCAAATCTATGCTACTGTTACTGTTATTTGTTTGTTTGTTTGTTTCGATCTCAAGTTTAGTAAGAATTGCAGTCACAAGCAAAGAACTAAAAGCAGAAATTTTCTCCATGGCCACGAAGCTTTTATAAATAAATAAGTAAGTAAATAAATAAATAAATAAATAGTTAAATAAGCTGATTTCATTTATTTCATTGTAGTATAAGAGATCAAAATGACCTAACGAGTCTTACATTGTCTATGAGAGAAATATTAGCACTGATGTTTGTTATCATTCATTAACATCCTAGTATTTCTCAAAAATATCAACTTTGTACATTAAAAACCTATTAATTTAAATACAATCTACCTAGAAATATATCTGATCTGCTAAAATCAAATGGCTAGTCTCCATAAAATTATGTCTTGAAGCTGTTTTAGTGAAAAACAGAAATACTTTTCTTGCCATTTAAATGATTCCATAATATAAATTACAATAGTCATATCAACAATAAAAACTCAAATGAATGTTTACTGCATGCAAAAAGTTCAATACTGTGGAGGGAATAGAAAAGCAAATGTCTATCTAGGAATCCAGGTGAAAATAGACCTGCAGTCTTGTCTCTCCTACCTGCCTGCATCATTCTAAAAGCCTCCAAGCTACCTTTCGAGCACTGACCATCATCTCCAAGGAGTCAACAACAGCCAGGATATTCTATTGACTCTATAGAAGATCTAGATGTTAAACAGAGGTCTCCAGTTTCTATCATGTTGTGATATTTTCTTCTATGAGGATAAAGGGTCATATTTTATTGTTTTGTTCAGTGTATGACAATTGTGCATTCTGAAGCTTCATTCTTTTCATTTCTTCTTATTGTTTTATTTTGACTAGAGAAAAACAAACCGGAAAATGTTATTTATAAGCTTATTAGTCAACTCCTTTTAACACAAATATATTAGGGCTGGGGATATGGTTCAGCGGTTTAAAGCTCTTGTTTTGCAAACATGAGGGCTTTGTTTGCATCCTCAGACTCTACATAAGTGCCAGGTGGGTATGGTGGTCCACCTGTAATTGCATCCTGGGAATGTAAAGACAGGGGATCTCTAGATGAAGCTGGCTAGTAAGATTAGCCATACCAGTGAGCCTTGGTTTTGAGTGAAGGAGCCTGCTTCAATGAATAATGTGGAAGACTGTCAAATAATTCACAATACTAACTTGAGATTCCACATGCACACACATACATGTGTTGCCACACACATACAAACATGTATACTGAAACTCTTGAATAACACCATAAAAATGGGAAAAGGACAATAATGACTTAACAAACCAAACAAAATTACATGTATACATTTTGTGTGAAAATTAAAATGATAAATGTTTGAAGAGGTAGAAATGCTAATTATCAATCATTACTGATTGTGGACATATATAAACTGACCACATTGTAGTCCACAAATGTGAGCAACTATGATGTGTCAAATAATAAAGAAGAAAGAAATTGAAAATAATGAATATGTAGTAAGATTACAACACAAGATTACTTGTGGTTTGAATGTGAAATATTTCCTCCATAGACTCACATATTGCACATTTGGTCTTCATATGGTATAATATTGTACTGGCCGGTTTTGTGTCAACTTGACACAAGCTGGAGTTAACACAGAGAAAGGAGCTTCAGTTGAGAAAATGCTTCCTTGAGATCCAGCTGTAAGGCATTTTCTCAATTAGTGATTAAGGGGGGAGGGCCCCTTGTGGGTGCTGCCATCCCTGGGCTAGTAGTCTTGGGTTCTATAAGAAAGCAACCTGAGAAAGCCAGGAGAAGCAAGCCAGTAAGAAACATCCCTCCATGACCTCTGCATCAGCTCCTGCTTTCTGACCTGCTTGAGTTCCAGTCCTGACTTCCTTTGGCGATGAAAAGCAGTGTGGAAGTGTAAGCTGAGTAAACCTTTCCTCCCCAACTTGCTTCTTGGTCATGATGTTTTGTGTAGGAATAGAAACCCTGATTAAGACATATATATATATATATATATATATATATATATATATATATATATATATATATATATATATATGTCTTAAAATCTCTGATTTGTTCAAAATGTGTTTCTACTTCATGAGAACTTGAAGTTCTGTCTGTGAGCTGCCTCTGTCTTTTTTTGTCTATGAAATGGAAAATTTAAATATCCTACTATTCCCCACCACCACTTTTCCTTCTGCCCTCTCTTGGTGTAGTAGAGGGCAGACACACAGTGGGTCTGTAGTCAGTCCTGAGTTTGGGACCTGCCACAGATGGTAATATTTGCTGTATTACTGCACCTCTTAGATGGAGATGACAAAGTAAGCTTTGGACACAAAATACTTCCAAATGTATTGTTCTCAGTTCAAGATACAAGGTTTTGCAATAAAATGAAAATATGGGGTGAGGAGATGGCTTGGTGGATGAAGCATTTGCCACATAAGCTTTAGGGAACCGAGTTCAGATTCCCAGCATCCATGCAAACTGCTAGGAATGGTGGCATGTTGCAGGATAACTGATCACACTGAAAAGCCCGAGGCTGTGTTGTTTACTGGAAAAACCTGTTTCTAGTCTTGGTGTGACTCAGCCTTCGCATATAACTTTAATCTGTCCAGCTGGAATACAGACAAACCCTTAGTACATACTTTTAATCCCAAACAATGAAGGTAAAGTTAATTTGTAGAATGAAGCACTCATGTTTGAAAGTGATGCTTGAGTGACAGACAAAATGACAAATCAGAGAAAGATTTGACAGAATAGGATATAACCTCTCACGAGATCAGAGAAAAAAGAGGTGACTTAAGAGAGAGCAGTGCAGATGAAGAGGGGGACAGTTTTGCTGAGACAGGTTGCAAAGAGAGAAGAAGCTAGACACAGATGAAGGCAGAATGAGCCAGACAATAAGAAGGATCCAGAAGATTAGAACAGATTGTCAGAGTTAGTTTGAGGCCAAGCAGAACAAAAAGTCAGGGGGGGGGGCAGATTGAATCAGTCAGCTTGGAGAAGAATTGAAGCCAGAACAGCTGAATTGAACCAGCCAGCCAGAGATCTGTATGGAGGCTAGAAACTTTCAGGAGTGGGCTTAGGTTTATCAGATGGAGGCAGTAAGCCTTGGAGATGACAATTACATCAGGCGAATAAAAGATGGAATTACAGCGGAATGTGTTTGTAATTTAAGTACTGAAGAACAGATATCCCTGGAGCCCATTGATTGGCAAGCCAGACTAGTAATTAGTGAGCTCAAGGTTCAGTAAGAGACCCTTACTCAACAGATAAAGTGGAGAAAGACTGAGTAAGTCACCCCATGTCAAGGTCTGGCCTCTATATGAATGTATACACTTGTACACATACACTCACATACATTTACATACACATGCAAGCATACATAGACATGTTCTCCATAAGCAAAGAAGTACAAAAATGATACAAAGCTAGTGATCCCCTTCTTTTCTCTTCCACATGCACATGTTTCTGTGATCTGTCTATCCATCTATCTATGTACACATCTGTATCACCTATCTGTATCATCTAGCTCTATGTATAGGAACTATCCCTTTATTCTCTCTCCCTCCTTACTTTGCTTTCTCTCCCCACAACCCACATAGACATTACAAATCTGCCTACTTCTTACAGCAAATCATGTGGAATTTCAAAGTCTTACTCCTACCCTTGGACACCTGCTGTATTCTATATCTTAAATATTTCTGTAATGCCCACAAGTTAAGGCCTGGCTTGCCCAACAATTTACAACATTACCCTTCTAGAAAGTAAGCACTCTTAGTCATGTGGTATCCCACTCCTGTTTATCATATCTCCACAAGAGCAAACTCATGTTCCCCAGAATCCTCTCCCAGGCACCAAAGGCCCCTAAGTGTTTTTATGTACTTGGTTTCCTACAGATCTCACCTCTTTCTTCTGGGACTGTATGTTCCTAGCTTTCCCTTTCTTCTTGCCTGGAACAAATTCTGAGATCATTAATTGTAGAATTAATTATTAATTAATAATTCCAGTGCAGGGTTGCTACCCACCTCAATGGTTTTGTTCCCGAATGAAACACACACACACACACACACACACACACACACACACACACACACACACACACACACACACAGTCTTTATATGTTAATATGCCTTAAGCAGCACAATAGTTGGGCGACTGCCTAGCTTCTGTATTGCTAGAATCTACCTCTCACCGATAATTCTGAGTTACTACCTACTAATCTGTATGTTCCATCGTGGCTGCTCCAGACCCATTTGTTCAGCCCTCTGGGTGGTGCTTTCTTGGTCAAGATCCCAGGGTACTCTCCTTGCTTCTCTACCCCATAGTGGTTTCTGGGTCCCTTCTATGTGCACACTTTCCTAAAGTATGGCCAATCTTCTTCCTCCTTTCTTCCCAGTCCCAAGCCAGGGAATCCTAAAATCCCACCTCTGTCTGTCCTCCCCAGCTATTGACTGATGGCATCTTTATTCACCAATCATAATTAACGGGGTTCCGGTTCCCAGAAGCTATGTGCAGATGCTCTCGGTTTTGGGGGGGACCCCATTAGCATTAAAATACAAGCAGCTACAAATGATGGGTTCATTCCAGTTCGTTTTCCAGGATGATTTTAGAAATAGTCTGTTTAACCATACCGAAAGAGCAATTTCAATTACTTTGTGACCTACTTTCTGTTCATAATTAACCTATAGCAAACTAAGAAACACACATCTCATGAATTATATATCCTATTTTCTCAGGGTAAGTTTTACAATACTAAATTCTGCTTTTGTAATTTAAGCCTTTGCAGTTTGTTTCTGAAATACAGTTTCCACTTGTATTAGTCAGTGCTCTCTAGAGTGACAGAACTTATGAAATGAATCTCTTTCTATATGTAGAAAGAGGATTTACGGAGTGATTGCAGGTTATGTTCCTTCTAGTCCAACAATGTCCGTTTATGAATGGAAGGTCCAACAATCCAGTTGTTCTATCCACCAGGCTGGATGTCTCAGCTAGTCTTCAGTAAATGCTAGAATCCTGAAGAAAGAGGTTGTAATGCCAATGAGGTGATGTACTTGCTAGCAAGGTGAGAGCAAGCAGGCACAGAGCAAAGACATCCTTCTTCCACATCTTTATATGGAATTATACATTGTATTTTCTCAAGTAAGTTTTGCAATACTAAATTCTGCTTCTGTAGTTTGATTAGTAGTTCGATTCTGAAATACAGTTTTCACCTGTATTGGCTTCCAGTAGGTGTAGCACAGATTAAAGGTGGGTTTTCCCAGCTCAAAAGAACTGGGTTAAAGATGTGCCTTACTGCCTTCATAATCCAGATTTGAAATCGATCCACCTACTTCAAATTAAGCAAAGAACTCTCACAGTGTGCCCTTTCAATTTTTGGTTTTATTTAATTCCTGACATAATCAGGTTGACAGCCAAGAATAGCCATCACATCACCCATGTAAAATCCTGAGATGATGAAAGGTGCCTGTGTTACATCATGTGATTGCTCAGAACCTATTTCTAAATGTTTCTCTCCAATGTTTGAGAATAGTTAGATGGTTACATTTACATGAAACTGTTGAGTATATTTTTGATACTTTAAATAGTTGCATAAAATTCAGAATTCTGGGATTTTAGATTCCAGACTTTATGAGTGGGGCTTTTGTGACTGAGGGACTTTATAACTTCTTCCCTTAAGTCTTCTGCTGGCTATTCCTACCACAACAAGCCTATGAGACTGTTACTGTTCTTTTCAGTTTGGAGATTAGCAAACCAGGTTCAGAAGGACTCCTCAGAGATGGCTCCTTCTATGATTTTGTTTCCAAATCGAAAAAATCTCTCTTTCAGTTTGGCCTACTCAGAGCCCAACTGTCAGCCCATGAGAAATCAGGTTCACTCCCAGATCTGTATAACCTCAGAGAACATTCCTAACCACCTCAAGATAAGATTGAATGAGACCCTTTTATTTGTACACAGTGTAATTTCCCCCTTCCATAAGCTTCCAGAAACCAGGCTGCTGTCAATTTGTGTGTATATGTGTGCATGTAAGCACATATGTATAGGTCTCTCTCTCTCTCTCTCTCTCTCTCTCTCTCTCTCTCTCTGTGTGTGTATGTGTGTGTGTGTATGTTCATATGCCTCCATTAGCATGCTTATTGTCTGAAGTCTGAAGGACTTTCCAAGCTCATGGTATCTTTTATTAAAGTTTAAGTATACTTTTGGAGGAATTGTTATCAGTCAGTGTCTTTTTAATTAATTGTATCAAAATATTTGTGAAATCAGAATGCTGTAAGGCATTATTCAATTAGAACACAGTTAGTAAACAGGAGAGGCCTTATAAAGTTTATCCTTCACCTGAGAACAACTGAACAAGTTGAAATAGAAGAAATATGCAGACCAACAAATAGGCAAATAACAAGGAAAACTGTAAATGACTAATTTTTGCAATGGTCTAGTTCAGTGTGGGAACAGAAAGCACATCAGTGGCAAGTGGTTCATGAGAAGAGTGTTTCTAAGAGCTGTGTGGCTTCCAATAGATCATTCTTTCCTATAAGTATGTTTGAGAGAACAGTCTTGAGCAATAAAAAATCCTGAACAAGTTAAAACAATAAATGTACCACACTGTGATGTAAAGGACATTTTACTGACTTATAGTTGCTTTCCCTTCATGCATGCTGTTCCACGTCTTACATGTTGAGTCTTTTGGGAGTATAATCCGTGGTTATATATAATTGGTCTTCTCTAAACTTCTGCACGAGCCTGCTCTTCTTAAGAATTTTATGGCTGCTTATGTAGTGACTCCAAATAAAAACAATAAAAACTAATGTTTTTCTTCAACTATAAACACTGCAAATGTAGCTGAAGTTGCAAAGTATATAATCTTCCTTTCGGTTGCTTTATGCAGATTTTGAGCTTTATAATCACTTAAAATATTTTGCATATTTTATGGCATTTTTTTTTTTATCACCACTGGACTACTTAACACAAATAAGCCCTCTTAAATTTTAGGTGCACAATACAACACTGTTAACTATAAGCACAGTGTTGTACAGCAGTTCTCCAGAACTTGTTCATCACATATAACTAAAGTTGTATACCTAAAAAGACAAGTGTGGTGAGGAAGTGGTGGAAAGGAGACCTTTGTGCCTCATTGGTGGGAATGAAATGGTGTAACTCCTTAGAAGTTGATAATGGAATACCTAGATGTTATATGCAATTCCATTGAAACTCCTTAGAAAATTTGCTAGCATGCAATCTGGGAGAAAAAAATGACAGAGATGTTGTCTTTCTTTTTGATTCTTTTCCTGACATCTTTCTACCTTGCTTCGTCCTAAGAGGCTCTGGAGAAGACATCTTGACCACAGGCACACTGATACTTCTCCTTGAGGAACACTGTTGATGTTCCCTTTGCCTCCATTTTGAAAATGAAGACAGTAACATTCTAGACAATGGTTCCTTAGAAGATTAAAAAGAGAACTACTGTGTGATTAAAACACAAAAACCAAACCCACACTTCTGAGTATACACACATACCTAAAATAATTGGGTTCTAAAGGTCTGTCTCTTTTCCTTTCATGTTTATAGCAGTACCACTCACAGCAGCCAAGGTGAGGAAATGATAGTCATGTCTATCAACATAAATGAAAAGTGAAGAAGCTATGACAGAAGATTTTAAATAACAGGCTACATCAATCTAACAAGTTTTAATTTTTACAAGGCATTATCATCTCAAGTCTCATAATCTGAAAATGTAATTGAACATGGAGTAGTGAGCAATGTCTTTAAACATTGTCTTTATGGTCTTAGACTTTTTCTATCACTATGTCTTTCAGATCCTCAGTGCCATGGCAGCATGTGGGCCCCACATAACCTGTTCTCTATAATTCCTGACTTCCAAGGTAAACTCAACAGAAGAACCCTCTTTGTAGCTTCAGGGCAGCCATAGGCCATAGAGTAGTCTAAATGCACTAGCAAAACTTTCTTTCTCTCTTTCTTTCTTTCTTTCTTTCTTTCTTTCTTTCTTTCTTTCTTTCTTTCTTTCTTTCTTCCTTCCTTCCTTCCTTCCTTCCTTCCTTCCTTTCTTTTTTTCTTTCTTCATTTATTTATTTTTATTGTTCACTAAGCTCAGCTCCCGGCAGTGCCCTGTGAGCACGTATATTGGAAATGTCCATGAACCAGCCTGGAATAAGCTTTCAATGGATGATGGGGATTTCCCTCATCCTAAGAAGCTGAGCTTCTAGGTTCATTATGCTCCATATGTGATCCTCTTAAAAGCAGAAGGAGGCAGTTTTAGGGACATTGTAGGGAAAAGTGTTGCAATTCAGAAGATCTAAATGAATTCAGGACATATAACAAACCCAAATGTATTGTAAATCACTTGATATCCTAGACTGTCTCTATCTTCATTGTCAAAATGCAGGCAAAGGGAACATTGGTGGTGCTCCTAAAGGAGAGGTATCAGTGTGTCTGTGGTCAAGATTTCTCCTCCAGAGCCTCTTAGAATGAAGCAAGGTAGAAAGACAGCAGGAGAAGAGTAAAAAAGCAAGACAATATCTCTGTTTTTTTTTTCTCTCACATTTCATGCTAGCAAGTTCTCTAAGGAGTTTCAATGGAATTGAATACAGCAACTAGGTATTCCATTACCAATATACCTAGAGATACCATAGAAACCACAGCAAAATATAAGTCTTAACACATCATTTATTCCTTTTAACTTGAATAGCAATTGAACTTTGAAATTATACTAAAACTCTCCCAGAGTTAAATGTGTTTTCACTGTGGAAAAGAAAATTTAAATATAAGAATATAGTAAGAAACAATATTTGAAGAACATGTGTTAAGTCTGAATGTACACAATTTAGAAAAGTAAGATTAGTTTTTAAGACAGGGCATTTCTATGTAACTCAGAGTGGCCACAAATTCACAAACCTTCTGCCTCAGCCTCCTAAGTGCTAGAATTACAAATACCCTACAAGCCATATGCTTTCCCTGTCTTTTATTTCATTATACAGAACTAGGGGTTGATCTCAAGTGTTTGCATGCCTGAAGCAAGTGCTCTAACACTGAAGTGTACCACTAACTACATTTTAATTTATATTTTAATATGGGATCTCAATGAGTTGTTCAGGCTAACTTTGAAGTGACTGTGTAGCCCACACCAGTCTTGAATCTGTGTTGCTCATATTTCAGCCTCCCAAGAGGCTAGGATTACATGCCTGTATCACTGGGCATTTATCACTCAAAAAAGCTGCCTCTTCATCCTATCCAGGTCAAACAAGCATTTGCTTCCTGTTCATTTCTTTCTGTATTGGAGGTCATTTTTAGATCTAATTGCAATTCTCTCCCAATATTATATCTGTTTCTCAAAGTGCTTGTAACAAGAAGTAGCAATATACTCATTTACTCTTTCTTGTATTATTTGTAGAATAAGTACTTGGGATGGAGAGCTGAGAAACAGATGATTGAAAAACATTAAAAATATGTTTCAACAATATCCTCAAATACTTAGTAACATTTTATTCAAGTTGTGAGGTGTCAGCAATAATGAAACAGTGTGCCAGTAAAAGGACTACTTAAATGTGTAAAGGAGCCCTCCTGGGACAATGATTCTCAGGGTTTATCCAGCATGTGACTTCTTTGAAGGTGAATTTGATTTAACTTTATAAAGTGTAGCTACATGTGTAAAGGAAAGCTTTTCTATATAATCTTGTATCACTGTGAGTGAACACAGAAGATGAACCTTCCTCATACCAAAAACAAAACAAAACAAAAACAAACATAAACAAAAACCAACAAGAATAAAAAACTGAAAAAGAGAAATAATGTAGAATTAATAATGTTGAAATAAAGAGGACAAAGATAGAAAGCAAAGCAAAGCAATTTAATCCCCAAAGCAGTTTAAATGGGGGCATTTGTTTTTACTTTTAACACAATTACAAATCAACATTTTTCATACAATATATTCTGATCATTTCCCCTTCCTTCATCTTCTTCAAGGCCCTCCCCACCTTCTCACCCATTTAACTCCATGTCTTCTTTCTTTCAATTTTTTTTTTAGAAGATAAAGAGGTAAATAAAAAATAAACCAGAATTAAAGCAAAACAAACAACAATAAAACAAAGTAAAAGCTTGAGAAACACACACACCACAAAAACACAAAATTGGAAACCATTATATACAAGCAAAAGATGAGTAAGGTTAAAAATGTCCAAACAAAGCTATATGATACAAAACAATTTCCAAAAATGTCATTGAGTTCTATGTCGGTCATTCTCTGATATCTAAGCACTTTTCATATCAGTTTCCTTAATTAACTGATTAGGGAAGTGATTCTGAATAAAGGGTGGAAAGCCACTATTAATGGAAATTTATTGACTTTTTAAAAATTATTATTCTGAAAGGAAAGTGTGGGAAATATATGACTGGAATAATTTTGTGTTAAATTCTTGAACACTTTGCAATAATCATTGCAACATTCTTACAAAATAAGCATACACCTTTCCTGAAAGTGAATTTACTTTTCTTCTCAGTCACAAGTTTGGCTAATGAAGCTTTTGCAGAGTAGAGTACAATAGCTTCCTGGGGATCTCTTTCCACTGCTCAAGTGATTTTTTTTTCTTTCCTTCTTAAAAAGAATGACATTATGTTTTAGAATGTCCCAGGCTTTGAAAGAAAGACAAGCCATCTGAATTGAATGACTAATGAAGACATTAAGTAATACAAAATAAGAAGTAGAGTTCAAATCCCAAACGTATTTTCAGTTTTAGATGGCAGGACAAAACTAATTTCTTTTTACATTGTTCCTGACTGATGGATGAAGTTCTGAAGCCCAGTGGTGATGTCTCTAAGTTCCACCTTTTATTTTCATGTCACAACTTCAGAAGTGATGGCTTCTCACTAGAATGTTTCCCAAAGGATGCTATTCTTCTGCGCCCAATATTTACTGTATAAGGTCATTTATAAAATATAATTTTTTCTGAGACAGTGTCTCATTATGTAGCTCAGGCTGACCTCTAATTCTCAAGCTTTCTACCTCCTTTTCTGGAGTGCTGGAATTACATGTACATACCACCAGACATGTTGATATATGCCTTTAATGCAGAGCAGATGGATCTCTGTGAGTTCAAGGTCACCTTGGTCTATGTAATGAGTTCTAGAGCAGTCAAGGTTGAATACTGAAGTCCTATGTCTAAAAAAGTGTGTATGTATATCCCAGGCTGTACCCCAGAACCCCTTGGCTACCCTCACTCACTGAGGCCTGCTGTCAATTTTGACAGAGTATTGCTCTCTGATCAGTACTACCACTTCAGTTCAAATAAAGCCAGCTTTCTTCTTTTGTAAATCTCTGTGAGCCTTATTTTGTGGGTAGGAACTTGAAAACACCTGGTCTAGATTCTGACCACCTGTAATGCCAGATTCCCTCAGACACAAACTCATTCTGTAATTGGGACAAATAGACAAACTTGTTTGTTTCTAAGTTTTATTTTGTGGGTTTTTTTTTGTCTTTCTGGTTATTATCTGGGTAGAATACTAGTGTCTGTCTCATAATTTTTTTCTGAGAATTTAAATGGAAAAAATATGAGGAAAGCACAGAACCAGGTCTGATTTCTCTTAAGCACTCTAGACATACTGATGCTATAACTTACGTTTTGCAATTTTTCTTTAAATCATTTTTTTAACCTGAACCCTATGCTAAGTAATAGTACCCATGTTATCATAGGTGAATCACAGTTGAATGAATATTCTATTTTCTTGTAAAATACTTTAAACAATACCTAATTATAAGAGTCAGAGAAAATAATTTTATACTGGTAGAGTTTGAAGTTCTGCTCTTAGCAACAGAGCACCTGGAAGTGTTTTAGTGTGTTCCAGTTTGATTGGTGGAGCAGTATATCACTGCTGCTTTCATTTATTTTCTTCAGTTTGTCAGCAGGGTAGAATATCATTTCATACATTTATGAGCAGCCTTTTCATGTGGATCCACCAGAAATGTTCTCCTTTTCACACTGTTTTTCATCTTTGTCTATTAGTGAACAAAGGGTGCATGATAGATCAGGAAATTAACTGTCACACATATCAGAATTCTGCTTCCTAGATTGCTATCTTCTGGTGGCATTTGTTTCAACAAATCTAATTGATTACTAACCTCACTGTGATATGGGTTTTGTGTTTTGTGTTCATTTATTTACACAGTGCAATATGATATATGCAAATATTCTTCCAAGATCATCTAGTGCTGTTTCTGAGGACATTTTACTTTAGAATGTTTAACTATATGAAATGCATTTTGATAGAATGAGAGAGGCATCCAGCATTAGGTTTTTCTTTTCTAGATGCCTGTCCAGTTATCTCAACATTATTTATTGGCTAGCTCCTTTTACTATTTTCTTTTTTTTTTTTTCTTTATTTTTGATACTTTATTTACATTTCCGATGATTGCCCTTTTCTTTGGAAACCCCGTGTCCCCTCCCCCTCCCCGCCTCTGTGGGGGAATTCCTCCTCCCACCTACCCACCCACCCATTCCCAT